>CM035417.1:186429759-186432259 GCA_020310875.1 Ceratopteris richardii | reverse complement strand
TACTCTTAGGTACACACATATGAATGAATTATATAATTAAAGTATTAAAACACATATACACATGCACACACACATGCATATACCTACATATACACATATACATGCACATACACACACATAGACATAGAGTTATACATATACATGCATATACATATACACACGCATACACAAGAACATGCACATATTGATACATACATATACACTTATACATGCACATGCACATACATACATATACACACACATACACATGCACATACATACATATACACACACATACATATACACTTAGGTACACACATATGAATGAATTATATAATTAAAGTATTAAAACACATATACACATGCACACACATGCACATACCTACATATACACATATACATGCACATACACACATATACACATAGAGTTATACATATACATGCATATACATATACACATACATACATACACATGCATATGCACATACTCATATACACATATACACTTATACATGCACATGCACATGCACATGCACATACATACATATACATACACATGCACATGCACATACATACATATACACACACATACATAATTAAAGTATTAAAACACATGCCTAATATAAACAATAATAACAATCAATAGAAAAAAACTCTTCATTACTTAATACCATACACACAATTCAAAACATAACTGAAATAATATATATATATATATATATATATATATATATATATATATATATATATATATATATATATATATATATATATATATATATATATATATATATATATATATATATATATATATATCAATTGAAATACATATAATCCAATGTCATAATCAACTAAAATCCTAATCATCATCATCATGATCATCATCATCATGATCATCATCATGATCATCATCATCAACAATATCATGATCATTCTGATCATCCTCATCCTCATCGTCATGATCACCCTGTGACGATCGAGATCATCCCTCCTATGTCTGTCTCTCCACCTCATCCATATTTGTCTCTCCATAATACTCCTGTATTACATATAACAAACATAAATAAATAAAATAATTAAAACACTCATAAAAACAAAATAATTATATAAAATTTAAAAATACTCACAAAGGCATCAGGATGATCTTGCATATACTCGCTCAAACACCGATATCCAAAATGTGTAGCATACTCTATCTCCTATTTCACAGGATATCGGCCATAATCCTTCCGCTGCAATGAAATAAATAAAAAACATTAGTTGCTTGCATTTTAACTAAAATAAAAAATATACTCACAATAACACATATACTTACAAACGTAGCTACAAAACCATTATGGCCCATTTGGCCTAGGTGCGATGTGTGGCCCGATTCCACTCTCTTCTTTGCAGCAGCCTGTTTATTCAAGAAAAAAAATACATAAATTAAATGTAAAAAATTACTAAAATATATAAAAATTATTAATATAAACTATTAATTTGTGTACCTTCCGCTGAGGAAATGACTCCTGAAGACGTAGCTGTCTACAAAAAACTTGCCACGACTCAGGTGGTATGCTAGCTCGCCTCTTATTTTTTTCGACCATACAATATCTCATGTTAATTTAATCTCAAACAGAAAAAAAGTCAGAATACATACACATATATACACACACATACACATACACATATACATGCAAACATATACGCATGCATATATGTATACATATACACATATACATACATATAACATAAACATACATATACATATCCACATATATACGTACACACACATGCATGCATATACACTCATTCATACAAAATACATGCATTTCTCCCATAATAATATGTAGTTGTGTATATGTGAATATGTGTGTATGTGTAAATGTGTATATGTGAATATGTGTGTATGTGTAAATATGTATATGTGAATTTTTTATTTATGTAGATAATCAAATTATTAATATCAAATATCATTATTTGTAGATTTTGATCAATCAGATGGAACTCCACCACCGTCTCCTCTTCGTGCAATGACTTTATACTGTAAGTATATGAAATATTTAATTTTAAATATATTTGATGGATACATAACTTATATCTTTTTTTATGTTTCTTATTATGTGCAGATTCTGATCAATCAGAGGGTACTCCACCACCTCCTACCCAGGCAACGACTTCACATGTGTCCTCCGATAGGAATTATGATGAATTTTACTATGAAGAGCATATTATATGTTGGTGAAACTCTTGTTATGGCACGTATCGAAGACCATGATTGGAATGTATTGAACATGAGGCAGAGTATGGTACTTTTGAGCGTGCACCATCACCTAGTCAACATGATAATGCTTGGGTATGTATTTTCTATATATATTAATATCATTATTTTATTTAAAAACCATATATAAAATCAAATTATTGTTGATATACAAGAATACTTGCTCGATGATGATGATGATGATGATTTTTCTCATAATGTTAATATACCTCGTACACGTCATGGACTTGCTGTTCATCAATTACAAGCAGAGGTTTCTAG
>CM035417.1:186190769-186414759 GCA_020310875.1 Ceratopteris richardii | reverse complement strand
AGGATGACGGATGAGAGGAGATGAGAGCAGAGAGAGAGGAGAGACGGAGAGAGCGAGGACGATTGAGAGAGAGGACGAGATGAGAGAGCGAGAGAGAGAGAGAAGAGAGAGACGATGAGGACGATAGAAGAGAGAGATAGTTATTTAGATAGTTTAAAGAGATAGAGTAGATAGATAGATAGATAGATAGATAGATAGATAGATAGATAGATAGATAGATAGATAGATCTCTCTCCCTCTTTCTCTCTCTCTCTCTCTGTGTCTCTCTTTCCTCTCCTCTCCTCATGGTGTATTCTCCACCTCTATGTGCACTCAAGAAACCTCTGCTTCTTTGCCATCGCTACACCTCTGCACAATCTCTACGTGCACCACCTTTTTCTGCTCCATTCTCAGTAGCATCTTACACCTTTGTATCTTTCTATCTCTCAATAATCCTAATCAACACACCATCAACCTCTAGAACCCACAATCTCTCTCTCTCTCTCTCTCTCTTACTCTCTCTCTCTCACTCTCTCACTCAATTGATTCTAAGTGCCTATGCTTGCCCATAGAACTAGCTGGGAGGGGGAAGCAAATAATCTCTCTCTCTCTCTCTCTCGCTTTCTCTCTCTCTCTCTCTCTTGGAGTACCTGCCAAAACACATAAAAAAAAATCACACAAAAGCATACATATTTAAATAGATACAGACACACAAAGTCATGAAGGTATTCATCTAGTTAACTCACTAACATAGTCACATGCAAGCACTCATGCATACGCTAAGCACAAATATACAGACATATAGCATTTTATTTTAACTCATTGTTATTTTCTCTTTCTATTTAGTTTTAGATTAGTGCTTAATTTGGATGATTTTTTATTATTGGCATACACACATATGATTAGAGACATAGAATCACTCTCATTTTCACTCACACATATACAAACATACATATGCACATTAAGGCAGGAACATACTCACTCACATGCACCTAAATTAATACATACTTAAGGTTGAACATCATTGGGTTACACAAAACACATAGGATAAAACTTACAAACACAAAAACTTGTAAATATTGGGTTTGTTTGCTTAGAGTTCCACAATTAGTTAAGGTTCCACTCATGCACACACAAAAACCATGAGACTTAGGGTTTTAATTCCAAGCACATTGTCCTAAGGTACATGCATACACTTAGGGATTGCTTCAAACACATAGGGGTGTTATAAAAATAGGTTTTTTTAATGAGTTAGGTTTTTCAATTAGCTTGTCATAAACACATAAACACATGAACACATAACTACACATACATAAACACACACACACATACATACATACATACATACATACATACATACATACATACATACATACATACATACATACATACATACATACATACATACATGCATGCATACATACATACATACATACATACATACATACATACATACATACATACATACATACATACATACATACATACATACATACATACACATGGTTATGAAGGGTTCTAATGAAAAGCATACATGATCATGGAGGGTTCATATGATCGTGAACATGGAATTTATCTTCATGTACACATGTCTAACATCTATGGTCTACTTCTCATCATAAACAAGTTCATAACATAAACTCATATAGCAGAACCCTTAATCCATGTAGACAATTACTATTCAAACCTTCATTTTCTAGTTATAGCACATATTCCTATCTTTGCATCCAAGTACTAAAGAGAGATTATTCAAATCAAAAAGTCGCATTTTGAGAGGTTTAGAGATCACCAATATTTAAGAATATTTTCATTTTTCTCAATGTAAGTCAGACTGGAGAAATCCATCCAACAACATTGAAGATGATGATCTTTCAGTTCTTGTTCATGCATTAGTTCCTATTGCACCTACTACATAACAACTTCATTGGGATGGTAGAGATGGTGAGGCACATGCATTGACAGCCTTGTCTATCAATCGTGCCATTATCCCTTATATTCACTCTTGAAAATAATAAAGGATGCTTTAAATACACTTACCACTTTTTACTAGGTAAGAAATGAGGCTCATGTTGCTTACCCCCGAAAAGATTTGGATAGTGAGCATATGAATTAATGATATTCTATGGATAGTTTTTTTTCTTCAAAGATCAAATATTTGAGGGAGTAGTTGATTTCTTTTGATGTAGTCTTGCTAGAGTTCACTTGTGCAGAATCTTTTGAATGGTCTTCTAGATTCATATCATGAGTTTTGATTCTACTCTTTTGTTAATGATGAAATAGAATCCAAATGCGTTAACATCTGAGGGGTTAGTCTCTATTCTTTTGCAAGAAGACCAATCTAGGAAGAACATGTCTATCATGTGTGTAGCACATCAAGCTTTCTTAGCTAGTTAGAAGCGCAAAGATAAATGGAGCTCATCTACCAGTAAGCAGAAACCTGCTAATGTCAAAAAAAGAAGACAAAAACAAGAACAAAATAGAACAAAAGAAATTGTTTTGCAAATAATATAAAGGAAATGATCATGTCATAAGGCATTATCCAAAACTGGTTGGAGGCAAAGAAAAAAGAGGCCAAAATGGTTGTTGCAAAGGGCACTACACCTACAAAGGAATCTAGTAATCTTGTGTAGAATGAAGAATGGTCATTTACTACTATTTTTAGTTATCAATCATCTTCTCATGACACATTGTATGTCTGTAGTAGACTCAGATGTTTGGTACTTTGATAGTGGGTAACCAAACATATTATCTCACAGTAGATTTTCTTCAATTCACTTGAGCCTGCACCTATAGAGAATACTATCACATGCACTAACAACTCCTTTTATCCTATAATGGGATCTAGTAAGATCATTCTGACTATTCGTAATGGCAATTCTTTCACATTTTGAGATGCTTTGTTTGTGCTAGGGATCTAGCAAAATTTATTATCAATTTCAGCATTAACCAAGATCGTCTTGGCTATGAAATTTATGGATGATAGATGTAGAGTTGAACATGATCTGTCAAATGGTGATGTTATTATTGCTTATGTTATTTTGTGTCATGGGATGTATAAGCTTATAGATTATGCAATATCTATGAATGATTCAACATACGCAGTTCAAGATTGTCAGGTTATCTCAGATGCAAAGCTTTGACATGCATGCTTTGTTATCTGAATTTTGCTAGTTTGCTATGCCTATAGATATCTAAAAAAGACGTCCTCTTTGCCCAAACTTGAGGACCTAGTAAAGATGTCTAGCAAGGCTGTATTTTGTGCAGAATGCAGCATTCCTCCTTCTCAAAAGATTGTTCAGTACAAGCTACTAAAAAATTATAGCATGTTCACAGTCATGTTTGTAGTCCTATGCAAACACCCTCTTTTGGGATTTACATTTACTTTGTGACTTTTATTGATGATTTTCTAGGCATGCATGGGTGTATCCATTGAAAGCAAAATGAAGTGCTTATGTGCTTCAAACAGTTTTTGGTTTTGGCTGAAAATCTATCAGTATGTAAAATGGGCACCCTCCATTATGATGGAGGGAGAAATACATGTCTTCTAATTTTTTAATGCATTTCTAGTTAACCATGGCATAAAACATCAGTGTATAGTGTCATATACACCTCAACAAAAAGGAGTTGTTGAATGGAAGAACAAGTCGCTCATGGACATGGCGAGGTGTATGGTCAAAAGTCATGCTTTACCACATAGCTTCTCGCTTGAGGCTATTATGTGTGCAACATATGTACTTAACAGGTGTACCACCAAAATAGTGCAATCTATCACTCCACACAAGGCTTGGCATGGTTGCAAGCCATCTATTGCTCATCTACATGCCTTTGGTTATGTGGCATATGCATTAGTGCCTAAACGACAATGTAGAGAATTGGATGATAAAGTAGTTAAATGTATTTTTTTAGGTACAGTTCTAAAAGCAAAGGCTATTGTCTTTATCTCCCTATGGTAAATGCATTTTGGTTGGCCCTGATGTTGTTTTTGTGGAAGATGCAATTCAACCATTACTCTCATGTACTAAGGAGACATCAGTTAGCTCCAAAGACGTGTATGATGCTTTGTTGCCTGTTTTTACAAGTGGAAAATCAAGTGCTAGTATAAATGAGGAGATTTCTTAGCCTTTACAGGTTTCACATGATGATGTAGATCATTCCATTTCTGATGCAGATTTACATGATCAACTTGTTGATGAGAGGGCTGATATAGAGGAGGCAAAAACTATGCCTATATGGTTGGTGCAGACTTTGCAAGATAGCAAATTAGATGCACCTTTGTCATATCATACTTGTTCAGGCTCTCATAGTGATTCTTTTGCATTAGATTGCTATGCTATGGCTACCTTTAGTCTTTTTGGTGATTATGAGCCTATTTGTTTAGATGAAGCAAAAATTTTAGAAAATTGAATGGCTGCAATGCAATCAAAATATGATGCTATTATGAAGAACGGTACTTGGTCTTTATGTGATTTTCCTCCAAGAAAAAATGCCATTGGCACTAAATGGGTATACATGCTGTAGCATAAGCCTAATGGAAGAGTAGACAGGTATAAGGCTAGGCTTGTTGTAAAGGTTATGCTCAAGAAAGAGGCATTGATTTTGATGAGGTGTTGGCACCCACATGAATTTCATGGCCATCCAAGAAGCAACCCACTGTTGCTCTTTCATCAACAGAGGCGGAATACAGAGCACTTGCAAATGCTACACAAGAAGCCATGTGGATTAGAACCTTATATTTAGATTTAAGGTTGAATACTTCAAATCCATATATATTTGGAGACAACATTAGTTCATTATGTCTTGCTCCTAACCCTATCTATCATTCCAAGGCTAAACATATAGAAGTTCACTACCTTTATGTCAGGAAAAAGATCATGACGAAGGAGATACAACTCTCATATCTATCTATAGTTCAATAATGTGCAGATATGATGATAAAAGCATTGGATGGAAGCAAGTTGAATAGGTTCAAATAAATGATTGACTTACAAGAAATCATGAAGATTGAAGATTCAATCATCTTATGCTGGAGGGGGAGATGTTGGTGCAATTGGCAAGCCTAAGTGCATTGCTAAAGCCTTAGCACTACACATCCATTTATTCCTTCACAAGAGAGAACTATATGTGAACCTATGCTAGTCAGTTTTTGCATAGTCACTTTTGATAAATGTAAGTGCCAAAAGAAGATGGAATCTCATGGATCTAAGAGAGTCAAGTCACGAGCTATTTGGTGAAGGCATCAAATCACTCATGTTCCTAAAGTGTACTTTTAGGTGAGGGAAAATTCAAATTCAAAATCAAATTATGAGTATAAATGGACATGATTTTAGTCATGGGATAGGAGAGCTATTCTGAGAGACATTGAGCTACTTCAGTGAGCATACATTGCACTCACCTCATGTGTGAGTAGTCCACTACACTTCCTTTTTGGAGTTAGACATGTGCGGAAGCACACGCACAACACAAGGAAGAAGAGGAAGCTTGGAGCACAACACACAATATTGAATGTATTACCAGTAGAATGTACAAAGATAAGCAGCTTGTTAGGGATATAGGTGTATATATAAGCCGGGGGAAAAAACCTCTTAAAGAGGGAAAAACGTGCCCCGATGGTCCTAGTGTGCTGACACATACATCACTACCTAAATATATCAAGAAATCCCCCCTGGGAGTGATGCGATGAACAAGGAGCTAGCACTCATGTATAAGGAAGTTCCAAGCTATGTGGAATCAATCCACAAAAGGTGCCAAAGCTTTGTGAAAAGCTTCAAACTTCTCCCTACGTAGAGCCTTTGTGAAAAGGTCTACAATGTTCCCCTGCATGGGCACATATGCCAAGCTGATCTCTCTAGCAGGGAACCTCTCCCTGACATAATGATAATGCACCTCAATGTGCTTAATGGGAACATGGAACACAGGGTTCATCGCAATTTCCAATGTGCTCTAATTGTCAATGAAGATGGTGGTGGCAAAAGACTGACCAACACTGAAATCAGCCATAAGGCATCTGAGCCACACACACTCAACAGTCATTGTGAAAGCTTCCCTATACCCAACCTCACAACTGGAAGTGGCCACAGTAGGTTGCTTCTTGCTCAACCAAGATATGCATGAGCGACCAAGTATGAAGCAAAAATCACTAGTGGACACATGAGTGTCACAACAACCTGCCTAGTCAGGGTCAAAAAAGCATGCAAATTTGGAGATAGTGATCCCCCCTAGGATAAAACAACCCAAGTAGCTGAGTACCAGTCAAGTAGCAGAAGATGCACTTAATTGCTTGCCAATGCTTGACACTTGGGCAATGCATAAACTTGCTCATCTGTGAGACAACAAACAGAATATCTGGCCGAGTAATGCATAAGTAAATCAAGCATCCAACATCCTGTTGATAGAGAACAACATCAAATGCATCTCGAGCATCATGAAGACTCAATTATAAACTTGTCTCCATAGGAGTGGCAATAGGTTTATGGTCTTCATGGTCAAAATGCTGCAATAATGTGTTAATATATTTCGTTTGACACAAAGCCATTCCACCATCAACATGCATAAATTGAATGCCCAAATAATGATGCAAATGCCCCAAATCAGACATCTCAAATGAGGCATGCAAATCTGCCTCGAAATCAACAATATGCTTCTCATGAGGACCAGTGAGCAGCATGTCATCAACATAAACAACAATGATCAGAAGCACACTTAACATATAAGGTGCTTTCAGTTGGACTATTCTCAAAACCATGTGAAATCAGATGGGCATGTATCTTTTCATACCAAGCACTTGGCGCTTTCTTTAAACCATATAATGCCTTCTTTAACCTACACACTTGGTTTTCATGCCCTTTCTGCACAAAGCCATGGGGTTCATGCCCTTTTTGCACAATGCCACGGGGCTAAAAAACATACACTTCTTCATGCAATTCACCATGTCCAACTGATGTACATTCCAACCATGATGAGCTGCAAGTGCATAGATGCTACGAACAGTAGTCATTCGACAAGTAGGAGCAAAGGTCTCATCAAAATCAATGATCTTTCTTGAACATAACCCTTTGCAACAAGCCTAGCCTTATACATGTCAAGTGTTCCATTAGGCTTACACTTAAGCTTGTATACCCACTTCATGCTGATGGCCTTCTTGCTAGAAGGCAAGTCACATAAAGACCAGGTACCATTTTTCATGATAGCATCATATTCAAATTGCATTGCAGCCATCCAATATTTAGAATTTTGGGATTCATCAAATGAAATAGGCCGAGTCTCATCACAAAGACTAGAGGCAGCCATAGCATATCAATTTGATGCAAAAGAGGCACTATGAGAGCCTAGATGAGTACGGTATGATAGAGTTGCATCTAATTTGTTCTCATGCAAAGTTTGCACTAGCCATTTTGGCATAGTTTTTGCCTCCTCAATATCAGCTCTCTCATCAATGATCTACATCATCACATGAAACATGTAGTGTTTGAGAAGTTGCCTCATTAGGACTAGCACTAGATTGTCCACCTGTAAAAAGAGGCAGCAAAGTATCATACATGTCTTTTGAGCTAACACATATCTCCTTACTACATGAAAGTAATGACTGAATAGCATCTTCCACAAAAACAACATCACGGCTAACCAAAATGCATTTAGTCTGTGGATGATACAGAAGATAGCCTTTGCTTTCAAAATTGTACCCAACAAAAATACATTTTACTGCTTTATCATCCAATTTCCTATGATGTTGTTCAAGCACTAATGCATATGCCAGATGACCAAAAACACGCAGATGAGCAATAGATGGCTTGCAACCATGCCAAGCCTCATATGGAGTGATAGATTGTAGTGATTTAGTGGGACACATGTTAAGTACATATGCCGCACACATGACAACCTTAGCCAGATACTATGTGGTAAAGCTTGACTCTTGACCATATAACTTGCCATCTCCATGAGTGACCTGTTCTTCCGTTCAACAACTCCAGTCTGTTGAGGTGTATCGAACACTGTAAAAAGATGTTTTATCCCACCTTCAGGCAAAAATGCATGAAAGTCAGAAGACATATATCCCCCCCCCCCTCGATTAGAACGGAGGTTGCCCATTTTACATGCTCACAGATTTTGAGCCAAAACCAAAAACTCTTTGAAGCACATAAACACTTTGGACTTTTCTTTGAGCCATGCATGCCTAGAGAAATCATCGATCAAAGTCACGAATTAAAGATAGTTCCCAAAAGAGGGTGTCTGCATAAGACCACACACATCACTGTGAACAAGTTGCAATCTCTGAGTAGCTCGAACGGAACCATCTTTTGGGAATGAGGAACAATCCATTTTTCCCAAAGTACAGCCTTCACATACATGTTTTCCGGGTGCCTCAAGTTCGGGCAAAGAGGACACCATTTAAGATTTTTGCATGCGTAGAAAACTAGCAAAGTTTAGAAGACGAAAGCGTGCATGCCAAAGATTTGCATCTAAAATAGCTTGAGAATCATGTACTACACATGCCAAATAATCCACAGCTTTTTCATAGTCTATGAGCTTATACAACCCATGACATAAAATTCTAGAAGTAATAATCACATCGCCATTTCATAGATCATGAGTTGTACATCTATCATCAAACAATTTCACAACCAAACAAATCTTGGCTAATGCAAAAACTGATATCATATTTTTCTTGATCCTTGGCACAAATAAAGCACTCGACAAAGTGAAAAACTACCATCAGTAGTAGTCAGAATGATCTTACCAACTCCCATGACACGATAAGAGGAGTTGTTGGCGCATGTGAGAGTATTTTATATAGGGGTAGGCAGGAGTAATATGTTTGGTTGCGCCACTATGAAAATACCAAACATCTGACTCTACCGCAGACATACACTACTCATGCAAAGATGGGTCAAAACAACAAACAATAGTAAATGGCCATTCTTCATTCTACACGAGATTAGCAGATCTGTTTTTGTTGTAGAGGCCTCTATAACAACCAGTCCGGCCTCTTTCTTCTTTGCCTCTTTAGCAGCTAGTTTTGGATAGCTCTTAATGACATGATCATTTGCTTTACATTATTTGCAAAAGAATTTCTGCTTTTTTGATTTCTTCTCATCTTTGTCTTCCTACTTTGAATGTGCAGCATTTGCAGATTTCTACTTACTAGTAGATGAGGTCCATTTACCTTTGCCCTTGTGACTAGCCAAGAAAGCTTGATCTCCAACACACATAATGGACTTGCTTTGCCTAGACTAATCTTCTTGCAACAGAACATAGACTAACTCCTCAAATGACAAGGCATTTGGATTGCCTTTCATCATCAAACGAAGAGTAGAAGCAAAACTCTGATATGAATTACGAAGACCATTCGAAATGGTCTGCACAAGTGAGCTATCTGGTATAACTTCATTAGCAGAAATCAATTGTTCCTTAAAGTCTTTGATCTTTGTCAAAAAACTGTCCATAGAATCATCTTCATTCATGTGCTCACTCTCCAACTATTTTTGGAGGTAAGCAACAGGAGCCTCATCCCTAGCCTGGTACAATGCAGTAAGTGTACACTAAGCATCCTTTGCTATTCTGCAAGAGTGAATGTGAGGAATAATGGCATGCTTAACAGACAAGGCTATCAATGCATGTGCTTGAGCATCTCTATCATCCCAAAAAATTTCTCTTGTAGTAGGTGCAACATAAATTATAGCACGAAGAGCAATTTGAAGAATATCAGCATCTTCAATGCCATTTGCATCAGCTTCAATACCTATATTTGTAGGTGTAATAGGACATTTTTCAACACCCTGCAAAATGTTCCACAATCCTTTTGCAACCAATACATGTCGCATCACATAAGCCCATAATGGGTAATTGTTACCATCCAACTTATCCTCAACAGCCGACATACAGAATACATCACTACTTTTAGCCATGGCCACTAACTAAAATACCCTGATGCAAAAGAATGACTGTATTTGAAAACGTTGAACAAAACTACCTTTACAAGTTTTGCTAAACCTGTAGCAGACTTCGAAATGCTTATACTAGAAAACTGAAACTAGTATATATCTTTGGCACAAAAAGATGAAATAGCCTGTAGAAGCCCTACGATATTGCATTCGGAGGCTCACCGAAATTCATGCGATTATGAGACTATGACCTGAGGGGTGTCGACTGATGTAGAGTGTTAATCTCCAAAAGAACAAGCTATCCTTGATGTTAGAGCACCTATATATCAAGAATAACTCAAAACCTCTACCAATTTGGAGGAACAATACCAGATTATCAAAATTTTGAACTAACTGTGAACAAACTCAGCACACAAAAAGTCTGCTTCACTTTATCCACTCATAGACTGATCAAACATGTAAAGTTTTCAATGAAACTTTGTGTGAAGTGTCAGCTAATGTTTTGCACACCCTTTCCAAGTCAAATCTTCTCAAAAGGTTTAGTAAATCTTGAGATTTACTCCAAACAATTTACTTATGTCTATAACTATACTTCTATATAGTCCACTTTTGACACCTGTAACTTCTAATGCATAGTTCTCTCAAAATACAACCCGTTTATTCAATTTCTTTAAGCCATAGGTAGCTTGCCTTCCAACTTAGAGAATGAGTGCTTTCTTGATAAAAAAATTACACTTTGGGAGGAGAATTGACCAAGACATTAGCATCAAATTTGCACCTGTTACAAACTTCACTTCTTCACATTTACACATCTAAATGTTCCTACTCTCAGTTCTCTCAGCTTGATCACAATTAGGATGTGAAATTTGTATAGAGGTCAGTCAACTATAGAATTATAATTTTACAAAAGCATTTCGTAAGATGATAAACAGAGAAGGAGTACTCAACAAAATATCGGGCGCAACTTTTTTCTTCTACTAAAAAAACTTTACATCTGATGAGAGAGTTCTTCTTCACTTCTAAACTATCTAATGACTCTTAGAACTGATCATTGATCATCTCTCATACTCTCTCATGTATGCCCCGAGTTTTCTACTTGTACATATAGATAATTTTTACAAACTCATGACTATTACAAAAGTATAAGCATGTCTAATGTACATCTATATACAAGACTTCACTTTCTAATTATGCTCTATCCTCACCCTTCATGAATTGATCTTTTCTTCATCATCTGACCTCAATCCTTTTGTGCAAAATATCAATTGATGGTTGTCCTGCACCAATAGCTCCCCTTCAATCATCAATTAAGGTTTTCTCTATCTTCTTTATACCTGCCATGTCTTTGAATCTTTGTAGCTTTGGTCCATCCAACCTTTAGGTTAGCATATCTGCAATCTCATCTTTTGTTGAAGTATGTATGACTTAAATGTACAATGAACTCATATTATCTCCATGAATAGTGGGTGTACTCTGAATGATGTCAAAACTCTTCATGAAATTCTTTAACCATATGACCTCCTTGGCAGCTTCAACCATACCTTTATACTCTGCCTCTGTAGATGACAAAGCAACTATATGTTGTTTCTTAGAACACCAAGAGATTAGCTTATCTCCCACATAACACAAGTACCCATATGTTGATCTCCTATCATAAGGATTACCTACCCAATCTCTATCACTATATATCTTGATGTTTGTATCTGATACAAAACCATAATACAAACCTTCCTTGAGTGTACCCTTAATGTATCTCAACACTCTTTGTCTTCCAACCCAATGTTCTTTCCTAGGACAATGCATGAATTGAGATAACACTCCACTGCATATGATAAATCAGGCCTAGTTAAAGTAGCATAAATTGGACTACCAACCAAGCTTTGATATAACTTCATATCCTTGAATTCTTCTCCTCCATGTCTGCGAAATTTGTGATTTACCTCCATTGGAGTAAGTGCTACCTTGCAATCTTCCATTTTAAATTTGATTAACAAGTTCTTCAAATACCTTTCTTGAGTCACATATACTCCATGTTGAGTATATGAGACCTCCATGCCCAAGAAGTATGACAAGTCTCCTAAGTCACTGATCTTAAACTCTTTCTCCATTTGCTTTTTGAGACTTTGTATGCGCTTCCCATATGTGCTTGTAAGGATTATATCATCAACATATATGCACATATAAATGAACCCATCATCACTTACTTTGACAAGCAAGCTACTATTTGCTTTAGATACTTGAAAACCAAGTTCCTTCAAGAACTTGATAAGTCTATAGTTACATGCCCTTGGGGCCTGCTTCAAACCATACAAAGCTCTCTTGAGCTTACATACACAATTTGTATACCTTTTATCTTTGAATCCTTCTAGTTGCTCCATGAAAACATCATCTGAAATGTAACCATTTAGAAAAGCATTCTTCACATCTAATTGACATATCTCAAACCTTTACATGTAGCAATAGCTATGAATGTCCTTATGGTTGTCATCTTTGCCACATGACTATAGGTCTCATCATAATCTATACCATATGTCTGAGCATACCCTTTCACAACAAGTCTAGCTTTATACCTAGACAGACTTTCATCTAGATACCTCTTTGTCTTGTAGACCCATTTGCATCCAGTGATCTTCTAACTATTTGCTTTCGAAACCAAATCCCATGTCTCATTTTCCATCAATGCATCATATTCTTCCAGCATAGCTTTCTCCCAATTTTCCTTACCTTTCGCCTCTTCATATGTAGAAGGATCTTCCTCTGCTTTCACCATATAAGCATAATCTTTAGTGGTCAAAAAAGAAGTGTCATAGCTATACCTTGTAGGTTTCCATTTATGCCTTGATGACCTTTTGAGTTTTCCACTTCTTGAAGTTTCTGGTTCATCACATTCTGGATCAAACCTTGGCACTTCTTCAACTTCAACTTCTACTTCATTGTTCTCTTCTTCATCAAATATTTCAACCTTTCATTTACCTTTCTTCTGATTCAAAACTTCTTCATCACCTGCATGAATATTAATTGTTCCTGCATACCAAGTACCTTGCTCATCAAATCTAACATCCTTAGACACAAGAAATTGCTTTGTGGATGGATTCCACAACCTATAACCCATTTGCTTGTCATCATAACCAATGAACACATACTTTTCTTAGGTTCCAATTTATGCCTCAACTGAGATGGCACATATGCATAAGCCAAACATCCAAATACTTTGCAATGATCCACGGTAGGTCTCTTACCCCACCAAGCTTCATACAGTGTCATACCCTGCAAATCTTTATATGGTAACCTATTAACCAAGTATGTAACTGTATTTATAGCCTCAGCGCACAAATATTTGGGACAATTTTTCTCCTTCATCATTGATCTTGGAAACTCAACAAGAGTTCTATTTCTCCTTTCTACTACACCATTTTGTTCAGGAGAGTACGTGCAAGTAACTCCCCTTTTTATACTTGCATTCCATAAGTAATCACTGAATTCATTAGAAAAAAACTCTCCCCCTCCATCTGACCTTAGTCTCTTCAATTTTTGACCTGTAATTCTCTCTGCATACACATGATAATTTTTAAATGTGTTCAACACCTCTGATTTATCTTTGATCACATATATAGTGATCCACATGGTAGCATCATCAACATAAATCACATAATATCTTGAACCATTAATGCTAAAATCTTTTGATGGTCCCCACACATCTGTGTGTACCAACTCAAGCTTCTTTGAATACATGAAACCATGCTTAGTATATGATTGCTTATGAGCCTTACCTAATTGACATGCCTCACATCTGTATGTCATGTGTTGACCTGCAACATTAGGCAATCCAAGCACTAAACCATTGTTAACCATATCCCTAATACCTCTTTCATTGAAATGTCCAAGTCTTTTATGCCAAAGATCTAACTCAGAGATCTTATGTCCTCCATAAGTGAATAGGGCATGACCAACATTGCCTTGAATCTTCACTCTGAAGAGTCTTCCTTCTTTCTTCCGTAAAACAATTTGTTTATACCCATTGCTAGGGTCTTTCTCAAAAACTCCATCATTAGTGAACCTTATTTCATAACCTTTTTCAACAATTTTCCCTACACTTATCAGATTCTTTTGAATTGTAGCTGTGAAGAGATGGATAGGTATGTGCTTGAAGATGAAGAGGTGTTGCAAAATCCTTGATCTACACCAGCCAAATGAACTCCAGGAGTATATGGTGGGCCCTTTTAGCTTGCCAATGGATGTATTAGACACCCTATGTACCTTGGAAGATCACTCTCAAAAAGATAGATCAAAACAGATAAGTTGGAGTTAGCTCAGAGGTGAAAACTTGCTATTCTTCGTTCATACACCTGTCCAGTGTTTTAATTAATTCTCTGAGCACAGCAGCAATTAGCTTAATTCCTCTTGGGGAAGTCTAGGTAGCTTAAAGAGCTAACTTTCAAGAGTAATCTCATCAAAAATAACAAAGCACTTACGGAGAATGAGTTTTAACAAGTGATGACATCATCCCGATTTTCACGGGCTTATACAGAAATAGACCAGTGAGCAGAAAAATCAACATAACGCAAAATGTGGGAATGCAATGATTATGAAAATTTTTATGGTTATACTAGACAGTAAGCTGAATCCAACAAGATTTAAATCACTGAATTTGGATAAGTAACCACTGAGAAATGGCTCTGACAAGATGAGTGAAAAAGTCGGGTACCTGACAGAGAGGTGAAGATGAACAGACCCTGTTGAATTCAAATGAACATAACTGAAGATTGCAACATCCAAATGACATGAAAATTTATGAGCATATAGTAGACTTATAGAGCTAACTTTACCAAGTTAAATCACTGAAAATAATGCACCAAGCTCAGAGAAAACATCTCTGCAAGCTGACTGAGAAAACTGAGAGTAATGGTAGTCAGTAGTACACTTCACAAGAACATGGAAAGATGAAACCAAATAATCATGAAAATGAAAGTATATTTCTTGTACAATACAATGACTTACTGATACATATGTGTGCCTTGTAATCACACCTTGATATGGCATAAAGCTCAGCTCTTGGAGGTCTTCACATAGGTCTCTCTAACCACGACTAAAACTGCCATCTATTTATAGTTGAGTTTGGGAGGCTAACTTCCCTCAATCACTCTCCAATCAATCAATGATTGATTTGATTCTCTACCTAACACAAATCACAAATTTGTGGCTCCTCTTTCCATTCTCGATCAAGTGGACTCAACCACTTAAGATTCTCTTACTTTTACATTAAGTAAACTCTTCAAAAGTTACAAGAGGTAGTTCACAAGTGAACTTTACATAGTCTTCTTTTTAAAGCTTTTTCTAAGACTTTGTGAGAATCAAGCCAATAGTTAGGCTTGTCATAGACTTGCTCCAACAACTCCCCCTCAAGCCAAGTATGCTTGAGGTCTTCAATCTTCCAAGATTACCTGCAAACCTATCATAGCCTTGAATTTGCAAAGCTTTGTACCATCCAATGCTTTGGTTAGAATATCTGCACATTGTTGATGAGTGGACACATATGATATTTGAGTCTCTTTGCTTAGAACCTTCTCTCGTACATAGTGATAATGAACTTCAATATGTTTAGTCTTTGCATGAAAAATAGGATTAGCAGCCAAATGAATAGAACTCATATTGTCACCAAAAATAGTTGGAGTTCCAAACTCCAATCCAAGATCTTTGAACAATGTCTTCATCCACATAGCTTCTTGTGTAGCTATGGCAAGACCTCTATATTCAGCTTCAGTAGAAGAGAGAGCAACTGTGGGTTGCTTCTTGGATGACCATGAAATAAGCTTTGAACCTGCAAAGGTAAGATAACCTGAAGTGCTCCTTCTATCTTCCTTCGAGCCAGCCCAATCTGCATCAGAAAATAGCTTCAAACCTAAATCAGATACACAAGGATAATAAAGTCCTTCATTTATGGTTCCTTTGAGATACTTGAGAATCCTTTTGGCAGCATCCATATGTGGTTTCCTTGGTGTGTGCATAAATTGGCTTAGCACACTCACACTGTAACATATATCTAATCTTGTCAATGTGGCATAGTTGAGACTACCCACTAGACTTTGAAATGATGTGATGTCCTCTATGAGTTCACCTTCATGTGAGCTCAATTTGTGATTGACCTCCATTGGAGTACCTGCAATCTTACAATCTTGCATCTTGAATTTTGCCAACATGTCCTTAATGTACTTCCTTTGAGTGAGAAACAAACCATGATCTTTGTAGACAACTTCCAAACCTAGGAAGTAGGTAAGTCAACCCAAATCACTTATCTTGAACTCTTCTCTCATCTGATCTTTGATCTTCTTCATACCATCTGCATCATTTCCTGTCAATATAATATCATCTACATATACACATAGATAGATGACCTCAGAATTACTCTTTTTAATAAAGAGTGAAGGATCTACCTTGCTTGGTTGAAAGCCTTTGTCCTGCAAGAATGAAACAAGCCTGAAATTCCAAGCTCTTGGAGCTTGCTTGAGACCATACAATGCTTTGTTAAGTTTACACACATAATCAGGATAAACTTGATTCTCAAAACCAGGTGGTTGTGCCATATATACCTCTTCTGTTATCCAACCATTCAAGAATGCATTCTTTACATCTAGTTGAAGTATCTTCCAATTCTTGGAAGAGGCAATACTAAGCAAAACCCTAATAGTAGGCATCTTTGCCACAGGAGAGAAAGTCTCCTCATAATCAATTCCCTGAGTTTGTGCAAAGACTTTTGCTACAAGCCTTGCCTTATACCTGTTAATTGAACCATCAGAATTCTTCTTGAGTTTATAGACCCATCTTGAGCCTATTACCTTCATGGACGAAGTCTTGGGCACCAAATCCCAAGTGTTGTTTTCCTCAAGTGCTTCAATCTCTTCCTTCATTGCATGCTTCCATTCTGTTTTTGCTTTGGCCTCTTCAAATGATGATGGCTCCTCTTGGTTTATGTCCTGTGCTATGTAGATAGAATATTTAGTTACTAATGAGGTGTCAAACCCATACCTTTCTGGTTTTTTCTTTTCCCTCATAGATCTTCTTAGGCCATGATGTGATGATTCTGCTTCATGTCCAAGTTCCTGCAATTTTGCTTTACCTTTATGTTGGTGTATAAAACACCACAAGAACTAAACTAATGTGGTATTAGAAGAACTCCAAAAACCATCATTAGCTTAGCAAAACTCTAAATGTGAATCTTCAACTCTGAACTTAGTGAAAATCAAAATTTCACTTCACAGAAATCTGCGCCTTTCCTTCAAACCTTCAATCTGACCTGTATCAGCTTGATCTTTGCAAATTCCTTTGATCATTTACTAAGAGAAGTTCTTGCTAATGTTAAGCAACACATAACAAGCAAAACTTTCAAGTAATAACTTCAAAATCTTCTGATTTTGCTCCAAACTTTTCACTATGTCTGAAAACTGGAAATTGACTTCATCGATTTGACATACCTTCACTGTTAAGCTGATTTCTCTGAGTATGCGTCCCATTTCTTAAAGATATTTTGACCAAATGTAGTTGAGGATAGTAGCTTTAAAACGAGCTATCACTTACTGAAAACTTTACAATATACTTTGAGATCTGACCTTAAGAAGTTCAGGTAAATGTGCACCTGAAAAGTCGTAACTGTCAACTAACTTACACAGTCATATGAAATCACTTAGAACTCAATGTACAAGAGGAATTAGACTCAATCCTTCTACACAAACATATGTTGTATATCAGAGAAGATGTATACAAGTTGGCTTGGCCTAATTTTGCTCATAGCCATGGAAAACTCTCTCAGACTCAGAAGTTTTTCCTCAACATCTCTCTCAGAAAAGACACGACTTTTTCTACTCACTCAGATTACAAAATTGAGTTCTCTCTATATGATTTTTGTCTCAAATTAACTTATATACCTATGGTTTACATTCTCCTAGACTTGAACTCGTAAGTTCTGAAGATCAAAATGAAAACTAGACTCTAATTTTGCACTAATTTACAATAGTGAAATTGTCCCTTCACTTAGGCTTAATTTTCTGTATGCTTTTTCTTTACTTCACTTTTCCTTCTTCCTTTCTTCATATGTCTTCATATATCCATGCCTAATTAGTGAGTGAAGCCCCAACAGCTCCCCCTCAATCACTAATTAGCATGCTTTGATTTTTTCATATAGTCTTCTTCTCTTTTATTCCTGCCATCTCCTTGAACCTACTTGTCTTCACTCCATCCAAGCTCTTTGTCATAATATCTGCAATTTGATCTTTTGTAGAAGTGTACACCACTTCAATCTCTTTCTCCATTACCTTTTCTCTAAGGAAATGATACTGTATTTCTATGTGCTTTGTCCTTGCATGAAATACAGGATTTGCTGCAAGATATAATGAACTCATATTATCTCCATGAATAATAGGTATACCTTGATCAATTCCCAAGCTTTTGAATAATGTCTGCATCCATATTACTTCTTTTGCTGCTTCCACAAGTCCTCTGTATTCAGCTTCTGTTGATGATAAAGCCACTGTATGTTGTTTCTTTGAACACCAACTCACAAGTTTATCTCCAATGTATATCATGTAGCCATGAGTAGATCTTCTATCATCCTGACTTCCTGCCCAATCTGAATCACTATAGGCTCTCAACCTTGTATCTGATGTAAAAGGATAATACAATCCTTCTTTCAAAGTCCCTTTGATATATCTAAGAACTCTTTGACCTGCAATCCAATGTGGATCCTTTGGACAATGCATGAATTGAGAAAGAACACCAACTGCATAACTAAGATCAGGCCTTGTTAGTGTAGCATAAATTAAACTTCCCACTAAAGATTGATACTTTCTCATGTCTTTGAACTCTGCACCATCATATCTACTGAGTTTATGATTGACCTCTAGTGGTGTTGATGCCTTTCTGCAATTCTCCATGTTAAACTTCTTTAGAAGATTCAAGAGATACCTTTCTTGTGATACATATATACCATGTTATGCATAAGTGATTTCCATTCCAAGAAAATATGACAATTTTCCTAGATCACTTATCTTGAATTCTCTCTCAAGTAGCTTCTTCACCTCCTTGATTCCTTCATTTGAGGTACCTGTAATTATAATATCATCTACATAAATGCAAATGTAGATCATACCTTCATCTGTTCTTTTGATAAGTAAACTTGCATCTGCCTTTGAACTTTGATATCCAAGATCATTAAGATACTTTACAAGTCTATAATTCCAAGCTCTTGGAGCTTGCTTCAAACCATAAAGTGCTCTTCTTAACCTGCAAACGTAATTTGGAAACTTATGATCTGCAAACCCTTGAGGTTGCTCCATGTAAACCTCATCTGATATATATCCATTCAAAAATGCATTCTTAATGTCCAATTGACTCAATGTCCATCCTTTTGATGTTGCAATGGCAATGATTGTCCTTATGGTTGACATCTTTGCCACAGGACTGAATGTCTCATCATAATCTATGCCAAAAGTTTGAGCATAGCCTTTAACCACCAATCTAGCTTTGTATCTGGCTATAGTTCCATCTGCATGCCTTTTAATTTTGTAAACCCATTTATTTCCAATCACTTTCTTACCATTAGGCTTTGGAACAAGTTCCCAAGTTTTGTTTTCTTCAAGTGCATCAAACTCTTCCTTCATTGCTTCTTCCCATTGTCTCTGACCCTTTGCTTCATCATAGCTTTGAGGTTCTTCAACTTCCTTAACCATGTAAGCATAATTTTTCTGAGTCAAGTAAGAAGTATCATAGGAATACCTTGTAGGTTGCTTCCTCATTCTGGTTGATCTTCTTGGTTCACACTCTTCATGTATATCTGGATGTACTTCTATCAAATATTGGTCCATCTTCATTTCTTCTATATGATCAAACTCTTGATGTGCTTGCTTGCATATGTTCTTCATCTCCATCTATCTGCATATGTGACTTACCTCTTGCACTCCTTCTTATCTCTTCTTCAAACGTTTCAAGGTCACAATCTTTATCTGCATACCAACTCTTCTGTTCATCAAAGGTCACATCTCTGGAAACAATAAAATGTTTAGTTAAAGGACTCCATAGCCTATAACCCATTTGCTTTTCATCATAGCCAATAAACACATATTTTTCTGCCTTTGGTTCAAGCTTATGTCTGAGTTGTGATGGCACATAAGCATAGGCAATTGACCCAAACACTTTACAATGATCAAGTGTTGGTTTCTTACCCCACCAAGCTTCATAAGGGGTCATACCATTCAAAGCTCCACATGGTAGCCTATTCACAAGGTATGTAGCTGTATTTACAGCCTCAGCCCAAAGATAATTAGGGCAATTCTTTTCTTTTAACATTGCTCTTGCAAATTCAACCAATGTTCTATTTCTCCTTTCTGCCACCCCATTATGTTGAGATGTATACAAGTTATCTCTCTCTTGATACCTGCATTCCAAAGATAGTCATTAAACTCTTGGGAGAAGTATTCTCCCCCTCCATCAGACCTTAACCTCTTGAGTTTTTGACCTGTAACTCTTTCTGCATAAGCATGAAAATGTTTGAAAGCTCCAAATACCTCTGATCTTTCTTTTAGAACATAAAGGGTTATCCACCTTGAAGCATCATCAATAAACAGAACATTACACCTAGATCCATTTATTGATCCTTCTTTTGTTGGTCCCCATACATCTGTATGTATGAGTTCAAGCAAACCATCATGCTTGAAACCTTTCTTCTGAAATGGTAGTCTATGTGCTTTTCCCATCTGACAAGCTTCACACTTGTATATCATATGTTGATTCTTCACATTTGGTAGCCCCATTACAGATTGGTTCTCCACCATAGTTTTGATTCCTCTTTCATTGAAGTGTCCCAATCTCTTATGCCAAAGATCTAACTCTGTAATTATTTCATCACCATGTGTGATTAGGGCTTGACCAACATTTCCTTGCACTTTGAGAGTAAAAAGCCTACCTTCCTTCTTACCACAAACAATGGGATTGTATCCATCCTCTGGATCTTCAACAAATACCCCTTCATTTGTAAATCTGACTTGAAAACCTTTTTCCACTATTCGTCCAACACTAATCAGATTCTTTGGTATTGTTGGAACATACAAAACATTTGTTAACAAATCAGCTCCACTCCTGCACTTCACTTTTCCAGTTGAATGCACATTATGTTTTGTATTATCACCTGTTTGTACTGTATGACTTGAATTGCCTTCTTCCAATTCTGACAATAATTCTATATTACCTGACAAATGATTTGAACAACCAGAGTCAATATAAAATACCTTGAGATCCTCCTTCTCTGATGAAACTTATTGAATTCATCATCAATGTTGTATGAATGTCATTCTGTGTATCATTTGCATAATTGTAATATGTGGTATTGTAAGATTGATTCTGATTCCAATTTCTTCCACCACCTCTACCATAACTTCCTCTTGAATTCTGTCTTCCTCTTTGAAATTGATTCTGAAATCTTCCACCTCTTCCTCTGCCATTGTTGTTTTGATTTTGACTTGATCCTTGTTGATTATGCCAACAATCATATGCTAGATGATTGCTCAGTCCACAAATCCAACATGTCTTCTTGTTATTATTCTGATTACCTCTACCTCTTCCATTTCCTCGACCTTTACCTCTGCCAATACCTCTTCCTCTTGCATAATTTGCTTGAGTTGTTGACTCTTCTTCATCCTTTGCTTTGCCTTTATCTCCTTTCTTCTTGTTCTTCATGTACATTGCAGAACTTTGACCTTTGTCTCCATCTGTCTTCAAGTCTCGCTCAAATGTGAGCATCAATCCAAGTAATTGATTCAATTCTGGCACATAATGGTTTAATGAGAGTTCTGTTGAAAGTACAAAAGGCTTCCATCTTTCATCACCTCTTAACCCTGCAAGTAATTGTGCTATCAACCTATGATCTTCAATATCCTCATCAATTGATCCAAGGCTATCTGCCAAGTCCTTCATCTTAGTGACATAATCACTAATGCTCTGATTTTGCTTTTTCTTGAATGTGGTGAACTCTGACCATAAGCTAGCTTTCCTAGCTTTAGTAGTGTTTTGGAAGTGATCTTCCAAAGCATTCCAAATGTCTTCAGCTGTTTCTAAACCTCTGATATGTGGCAACAAATGATCTGTAATAGTGTTATATATATAAGCTCTTGCACTTGCATCTCTCTTCTGCCATAGATTCAAAACTTCTAGCTCTTCCTTTCTTGGATGACTCTCATCTTCAAATTTAGGCTTTTCTTCTTCACCTCTCACATATACCATTAGGTCCTTACTCATAAGTAAGGCTTCCATCCTCATTACCCAAGCAGGATAGTTATCTCTGTCCAATTTGTCAATGGACACATGATCTGCCATAGTATCCTTGCTTCTGCTTCAACCTGTAAGTATAAAGTTAAAGAATGATACCTTTTGTAGACCTTTACCCTTGGGAGTAACTTTGAAATAATCTCCTGATGACTCTTGCTTGTTGAACACCTCAGCTTCCACCTTCTTTGATAAAGAACTCTTCAATTCTTCTTGTATCTGCTCTCCTTTTACTCTCGAGGACCTTATTTGCTCTGATACCACTTCTTGGTGTATAAAACACCACAAGAACTAAACTAATGTGGTATTAGAAGACCTCCATAACCATCATTAGCTTAGCAAAACTCTAAATGTGAATCTTCAACTCTGAACTTAGTGAAAATCAAAATTTCACTTCACAAAAATCTGCGCCTTTCCTTCAAACCTTCAATCTGACCTGTATCAGCTTGATCTTTGCAAATTCCTTTGATCATTTACTAAGAGAAGTTCTTGCTAATGTTAAGCAACACATAACAAGCAAAACTTTCAAGTAATAACTTCAAAATCTTCTGATTTTGCTCCAAACTTTTCACTATGTCTGAAAACTGGAAATTGACTTCATCGATTTGACATACCTTCACTGTTAAGCTGATTTCTCTGAGTATGCGTCCCGTTTCTTAAAGATCTTTTGACCAAATGTAGTTGAGGATAGTAGCTTTAAAACGAGCTATCACTTACTGAAAACTTTACAGTATACTTTGAGATCTAACCTTAAGAAGTTCAGGTAAATGTGCGCCTGAAAAGTCGTAACTGTCAACTAACTTACACAGTCATATGAAATCACTTAGAACTCAATGTACAAGAGGAATTAGACTCAATCCTTCTACACAAACATATGTTGTATATCAGAGAAGATGTATACAAGTTGGCTTGGCCTAATTTTGCTCATAGCCATGGAAAACTCTCTCAGACTCAGAAGTTTTTCCTCAACATCTCTCTCAGAAAAGACACGACTTTTTCTACTCACTCAGATTACAAAATTGAGTTCTCTCTATATGATTTTTGTCCCAAATTAATTTATATACCTATGGTTTACATTCTCCTAGACTTGAACTCGTAAGTTCTGAAGATCAAAACGAAAACTAGACTCTAATTTTGCACTAATTTACAATAGTGAAATTGTCCCTTCACTTAGGCTTAATTTTCTGTATGCTTTTTCTTTACTTCACTTTTCCTTCTTCCTTTCTTCATATGTCTTCATATATCCATGCCTAATTAGTGAGTGAAGCCCCAACACTTTAGGCTTCCATGCTTTGATCTTTTCCATGTGAGATTCTTCATCATCCTCTGAGGTGTCTTGTTCTTCAATCTTTGATTGTTCTCTACCAAGCTTTGGAAAATCTTCTTCAAGATCATATGGTAAATTGATCTTCATGCATGAATCTTCATACCATGAATTTTTCTCATCAAAAACTACATCTCTGCTTACCAAGAATCCTTTGTTGGTAGGGTTGTATAACCTGTAGCCCTTTTGATTGTTGTCATATCCAATAAATACACACCTTTCTGCCTTTGGATCCATCTTGCCTCTAACCTGTGAAGGAACATGAGCAAAAGCAATACATCCAAAAATTTTACAATGATCTAAGCTTGGTCTTCTTCCATTCCAAGCATCATATGGAGTCATCCCATCAAGGGATTTTGAAGGCAACCTGTTAATCAAGTAAGTGGCTGTAGATACAGCCTCAGCCCATAAGTAATTAGGTAAATGCTTTTCATTTAACATAGACCTTGCAGCTTCAACAATTGTCCTATTCCTCCTTTCTGCCACTCCATTTTGCTCAGGAGTGTACCTTGTAGTTACCTCTCTTTTGATTCCTCTTTCTTGAAGAAAAGAATCAAAATCATGGGAGAAGTATTCTCCCCCTCCATCTGACCTTAGCCTTTTTAGTGATTTACCTATTTGATTCTCCACAAGAGCCAAATATCTTTTGAAACATGAAAAAACTTCATCTTTGTGTTTCATAAAGAATAGGATAGTCCATTTGCTGCAATCATCAATAAAGGAAACATAATCCCTTGATCCAGATATTGAAGCTTCCTTGCTAGGTCCCCATACATCTGTATGAACCAACTCCAAGAGATCTCCATGCATATAACCTTTCTTCATGAATGGTAACCTGTGAGACTTTCCAAATTGACATGCACTACACTTATAAATCATATGTTGTTTTGACAAATTAGGAAGTCCAAGTACACTTTGGTCCCTGCAGATTTGCTTTAATGACCTTTCACCAATATGTGCTAACCTTTTGTGCCATACTTCCAATTCTGTGAGTGTCTGACTACCATAATTAAAGAGAGCAATGTTTCTAGTGTCCTGTAATTCAAATGTGAACAATCTACCTGTCTTTTCACCTTTTGCAATTCTTCTGAATCCTTGACTTGGATCTTCAACAAATGCTCCTGCTTTTGTGAACCTGACTTGCAACCCTTTCTCTACTATCTGCCCAACACTTATCAAATTCTTTGTAATGGTAGGGACATAGAGTACCTTACTGAGTAGGTTGATGTTTCCATCACGTGCTTTGACATTGCCTATTTTCTCCACAGGATGTTTTGTATCATCTCGTGTTTGTACCTCATGCTTATTCCTTGGATCTTCTAAATCTGATAGGAGTGCCACATTTCCTGCCACATGATTTGAACAACCTGAATCTATGTAGAAAACATGCTCATCAGATTTACCTTGTGGCATAGCCATGTTCATGATCAATAATGAATCCTCTTTGTTTGAGTCTTCTGTGTAGTTATTGTAGTCTCTCCTTCCTTTGTAGCCTTCTTGATAGTTTGAATATTGTAGTTGTTGTAGTTGCCATGGTAGTTGTTGAACCTTCCTCTTGAGTAGCCATAACTTCCTCTATTGTATCCTCTACCTCTTTGATTCCTGGAATTCCTAAAGCAATTTTCAGTTGTATGATTAGTTAATCCACAAATAGAACATGAGTTGGAGTCTTGGGATCTCCCCGTGCCTTGTCTACCTCCTCTTCCTCTACCTCTACCATGTCTTCCTCTACCTGCATAGTTAGCTTGATATGTACCTGCTTCATCATCCACTTTCTTTGCCTTTCCTTTGTTATCTTTAGACTTGCTTTTATCCGTGTATAAAGCTGAAGATTGATTACCTTTAGAGCTTTCTCCATTTTTGATAAGCTTTGCCTCTTGAGTAAGTAGTTGTCCAATGAGTGTGTTGAAATCAGGTACATGCATGTCCATGTACAAATCCATAGCTGTGGTGAATGCTTCCCACTTATCATCTGCCTTCAAGCCATTGATGACCTGCCTTACAATTTGCTCTTCATCTATTACCTCTCCAATGCTTCCCAACTGATCCGTTATGTCCTTGAGCTTTGTGACAAAATCAGTCACATTTTGTTTGGGAGCCTTCTTGAGAGTTGTGAAATCCAGCCATAGTTGATGCTTCCTAGCTTTGGTACTTGAAGAAAAGAAAGCTTCAAGTGCATCCCACACTTCCTGAGATGTCTTACAACTTCTAATGTGAGGCAACAAAAAATCTGAGATAGAGTTGAGGAGATAAGACCTTGCAAGTGCATCCTTGGAGCACCATGTGCTCAATCTTTCTTGCTCTTCTTGTGTTGGTTGACTTTTGTTCCTAAAACTTGGCATAACTTCATCTCCAGCCACATAACCATATAAACTTCTACCTTGGAGATACGCTTCCATCCTTAATGACCAAGCTGAGTAGTTACCTCTGTCCAATTTGTCAATTGATCAAGGAAATCCATCTGCCATGTTGTCCAACCTTGCTCTGATACCACTGTGAAGAGATGGATAGGTATGTGCTTGAAGATGAAGAGGTGTTGCAAAATCCTTGATCTACACCAGCCAAATGAACTCCAGGAGTATATGGTGGGCCTTTTTAGCTTGCCAATGGATGTATTAGACACCCTATGTACCTTGGAAGATCACTCTCAAAAAGATAGATCAAAACAGATAAGTTGGAGTTAGCTCAGAGGTGAAAACTTGCTATTCTTGGTTCATACACCTGTCCAGTGTTTTACATAATTCTCTGAGCACAGCAGCAATTAGCTTAATTCCTCTTGGGGACGTCTAGGTAGCTTAAAGAGCTAACTTTCAAGAGTAATCTCATCAAAAATAACAAAGCACACACTGAGAATGAGTTTTAACAAGTGATGACATCATCCCGATTTTCACGGGCTGCTACAGAAATAGACCAGTAAGCAGAAAAATCAACATAACTCCAAATGTTGGAATCCAATGATTATGAAAATTTTTATGGTTATACTAGACAGTAAGCTGAATCCAAAAAGCTTTAAATCACGGAATTTGGATAAGTAACCACTGAGCAATGGCTCTGACAAGATGAGTGAAAAAGTCGGGTACCTGACAGAGAGGTGAAGATGAACAGACCCTATTGACTTCAAATGAACATAACTGAAGATTGCAACATCCAAATGACATGAAAATTTATGAGCATATAGTAGACTTATAGGGCTAACTTTACCAAGTTAAATCACTGAAAATAATGCACCAAGCTCAGAGAAAACATCTCTGCAAGCTGAGTGAGAAAACTGAGAGTAATGGTAGTCAGTAGTACACTTCACAAGAACATGGAAAGATGAAACCAAATAATCATGAAAATGAAAGTATATTTCTTGTACAATACAATGAATTACTGATACATATGTGTGCCTTGTAATCACACCTTGATATGGCATAAAGCTCAGCTCTTGGAGGTCTTCACATAGGTCTCTCTAACCACGACTAAAACTGCCATCTATTTATAGTTGAGTTTGGGAGGCTAACTTCCCTCAATCACTCTCCAATCAATCAATGATTGATTTGATTCTCTACCTACCACAAATCACGAATTCGTGGCTCCTCTTTCCATTCTTGATCAAGTGGACTCAACCACTTAAGATTCTCTTACTTTTACATTAAGTAAACTCTTCAAAAGTTACAAGAGGTAGTTCACAAGTGAACTTTACATAGTCTTCTTCTTAAAGCTTTTTCTAAGACTTTGTGAGACTCAAGCAAATACTTAGGCTTGTCATAGACTTGCTCCAACAGTAGCAACATACAAAACCTTACTCAAAAGAGTGCTTCCATCCTTGGTCTTCACTGATCCAATCAGCCTCACATTATGCTTTGTATTATCACCTATTTGAACTACATGATTAGTTACCTTATTTTCCAAATCAATCATCAAAGCTATATTGCCACTCAGGTGATTGCTACACTGTGAGTCTATGTAGAAGAATCTTTGGTCTTCATGTTGTCTTTCACAAGTTGCATTCATAATGAAGGTTGAATCCTCCTTCTGATCTGAAGCATAATTGTAGTAGGTATTATTGTAGGATTGACTTTGGAAACCTCTACCTGCATTTCTTCTAAAGTAACCTCTACTACCTCTACCTCTCAAATTACCTCTTTGGTTTCTACCACTTCTTCCTCTTGAATTAAAGTTCTAACTATATCCTCCATTATTCTGATTATTATGCTAACAATCATGAGCGAAATGATTTTTCTTACCACAAATCCAGCAAGCTTTTGCTCAATCTTTATTGCTTCTACCTCTTCCTCTACCTTTGCGACCTCCTCTTCCTCTTAAGAAGTTGGCTTGGCTAGTTGTACCTTCTTCTTCATTTAATTGTTGCTTGCCTTTGCTATTCTTCTTCTTGTCCTTTGAATACATTGCTTGACCTATACTCTTATCAACATCACCTTTGACATCCTGCTCAAAAGTTAGCATATGTCCTAACAATTGATTCAAGTCAAGAATAAAATGATCTAGTGACGATTCAGTAGACAAAATGAATGGCTTCCATTTCTCATCTCCTCTCAAACCTATGAGGATTTGCCTTACCAATTTATCCTCTTCAATATCTTCATCAACTACTCCTAATGCATCTGCAATATCCTTCATCCTTGTTACATAGTCAAAAATAGATTGAGACGCCTTCTTCTTGAATGTCGTAAACGCTGCCCACAAAGATGCTTTCCTTGACTTTGTAGTGTTCTGGAAATGATCCTCCAAAGCATTCCATATGTCACTTGAACTTTCAAGTCCTCTAATATGAGGTAGCAAGCAGTCATTGACTCCCATGTAGATAATGCTCCTTGCTTGAGCATCCTTCTTCATCCATGTCTTCAATTTTGTGAGCTCCTCCCTAATTGGAACACTAGGATCTTTAAACTCTGGGTTTTCTTCTTCACTTATGATATAGCCTATCAGGTCTTTGCTCATGAGATGAGCTTCCATCCTCATTGACCAAGCTGGATAGTTTTCTCTATCCAATTTCTCTATCTGAAGAGAATCTCCCATCCTTTCTTCACCTGTGTATTAAATTCTTCAAGCTTTATGAGGAATAAGTGTATCTTTACTTTGAATGAAGTTCCTTTTGATCTTCTTGATAGCTTCAAGCCTCCTTGACTTGCTTTCACTTTAAACTTTCATCTTTTGAATTTTCAAATGTTGATTTTTGTAAATCTACAACAGTCGGGGTCCTCCTTTCTTCAATTTTGATCACTCTTGCTTTGATACCACTCATCAAGAGTGTTAGTCTCCAAAAGAACAAGCTATCCTTGATGTTAGAGCACCTCTATATCAAGAATAACTCAAAACCTCTACCAATTGGAGGAAGAATACTAGATTATCAAAATTTTGAACTAACTCTGAACAAACTTAACTAACAAAAAGTCTGCTTCTTTTTATCCACTCATAAACTAATAAAAAATGTAAAGTTTTCAAATGAAAATTTGTATGACATGTCATCTGATGTTTTCGCACCTTTCCAAGTTCAATCGTCTGAAAAGGCTTAGTAAATCTTGAGATTTTCTCCAAACAATTCACCTATGTATGAAAATGTACTTCTATACAATTGACTTTTGACACCTATAATGTCTAATGCATGGTTCTCTCAGAATACAATCTGTTTATTCAAATGCTTTTGGCCATAGGTATCTTACCTTACAACTTAAAGAATGAGTGCTTGCTTGCTCAAAAATTTACACTATGGAAGGAGAACTAACCAAGACATTAGCATCGAATTTGCACCTATTACAAACTTCACTTCTTCACATTTACACATGTAAATGTTCCTACTCTCAATTCTCTCAGCCTGATCACAATTAGGATCTAAAGACTTGTACAGTGGTCAATCAACTATAGACTTATACTTATACAAAAGCATTTCACAAGATGATAAACACACGAGTACTCAACAAAATATCGGGCGCAATTGTTTTCTTCTACTCAGAAAACTTTACATCTACTTGATGAGAGAGTTCTTCTTCACTTCTAAAGTATCTAATGACTCTTAGAATTTATCATTGATCATCTCTCATACTCTCTCATGTATGCCCCGACTTTTCTACTTGTTTATATAGATAATTTTTGCAAACTCATGACTATTACAAAAGTATAAGCATGCCTAATGTACATGTATATACAAGCCTTCACTTTTTGATTATGCTCTATCTTCACCCTTCATGAATTGATCTTTTTTTCATCTTTTGACTTCAATCCTTTTATGCAAAACATCAATTGATGGTTGTCCTGCACCAACATCGATGGCACCCTAGATGAAGCGGCGACTTGCTCTGATACCAAATGTTGGAGTTCAACATTTGTGGAAGCACGCGAATAGCATAAGGAAGAAGAAGAAGATTGGAGCACAACACACAATAATGAATGTATTACCACTAGAATGTACAAAGATAAGTAACCTGTTATGGCTATAGGCGTATATAGAAGCCGGAGAAAAAAACCTCCTAAAGAGGGAAAGAAGTGCCTCCATGGTCCTACTGTGTTTACACACATCACTACCTAAATATATCAGCATTTCCTTGTATCATATGTTCATTATCATATACATTTCGATACATTTCTTCAAGTACATCTTTGTCTACTATGCTCTGCTACAACTTCATCATTACAATTATTTTGTGGAATCGACTTCTTTATGTATACTCACTCATTTGCTATACTTTAACTTGCTATAGTTGGATGCAACAGTTTAATATTTGCATATCAGTTTTCATCAAGTTTGGTTTAGTGAATCTTGAGATATGAAGCATGGAAGGTGACTATATCTACATACCTTCCAGATCTTGAAAAGTTAGGATGACCCCTTGAATTATTAGATTCATTTCTCGGTGTATGGTACATATAAATTGATGAGATAACCTGCTTCAGTTAGTTATACACTTCAATTAAATGTGTGAAAAAGCTCACTGATCAATTCATACTAGTTTGTGAATTCTGAGTATAATACTGAACACTTCTATTCCCAAAATAGAAGGTTTATTCACATTCCTTGCATATGCAAGTTATCTATTTTGATGCAAACATTTGGGAATGATGCTCTAAGGGACTTGGTGGTTCCAAATGCATTATTGTGAAGCCAAAGAAGTATATTAAGCATCCTTGGAGCTAACTTGGAAAGTGTAGAGCACGTTTTGTGCAACACTAGCTCCATCTAGAACCTATCCATCCATCTTCTCACATATCTCAATGTGCTTAGAGCAAGCATGGAGCACTTGGTTCCTATCAACTAACAATGCACTCTGACTTTCAGTGAAGATGGTGGTGGCAAAAGACTAACCAACACCCAAATCCATCATAAGGTATCTAAGCCACACACACTCAATAGCTGTTGTGAAAGCTGCCCTATAGTGAGCCGCACAACTAGAAGTGGCCACACTAGGTTGCTTCTTTGTCAATCCTCATATGCATGAGCTACCAAGCATCAATAAAAAACCATTCGTGGACAGGAGTGTCATATCAACTAGCCCATTCAGAGTCAAAAAAAGCATGTAAAATTGGCAATAGTGATTCCCCCTTGGGATAAAACAATCCAAGTAGTTGGTAACACTCAAGTAGTGAAAGATGCACTTAAGCACCTGCCAATGCTTGACACTTGGGCATTGCATAAACCTGCTCATCAGACAACAGACTGAATATCTGGCCGAGCAACGTATAAGTAAATCACGCATCCAACAATTTGTCGATAGAGAACAACATCAAATGCATCTCTAGCATCACAAACACTCAGTTGTAAACCTGTCTCCATAGGAGTGGCAATAGGTTTGCAATTTTCAAGACCAAAATATCGCAATAATGTGTCAATATATTTTGTTTGACACAAAGCTATTGCAGCATCAACTTGATTAAACTGAATGCCCAAATAATGATGCAAATGCCCAATCTGACATCTCAGATGAGGCATGCAAATCAGCCTTAAAATAAAAAATATTTTTCTCATGAGGACAAGTGAGCAGCATGTCGTCAACATAGACAAAAATGATCAAAAGTACATCATTTGCATGCTTAAAATATAAGGTGCTCTCAATTGGACTGCTCTCAAAACCATGTGCAATAAGGTAGGCACATATATTATACCAATCATGTGGTGCTTGCTTCAAACCATATAATGCCTTTTTCAACATGCGCACTTTGTTGGTGTATTTAATTCTTAATAATTCTCTCACTTTGTACTCTTCCACTTTCGTCTAAAAACTTTGCTACAAAATATACCTTCCTCCTCAAGAGATGCAAGTGATGATAATGAACCTAAAAAACGGATCATATGAATATAAAATTGAGAAACAAAATGTACTCAAATGATTTTCTATTGGGACCAATTGAATGAACATTAAAATAAAACTCCTGATCTTCTTCTCAAGAGCATAAATGAAAATAGGACACCTAGGAAAACTATCTCAAGAAGTCTTTTCATTAATTAATGAATGTAGTCGTGATTAGAAAGGAGATGTTTCCTTGTGATTTGGAATGATCAATCTATGTCACTCCATCCTCGACAACGATGCCAAAAAAGATGTTTCCCTAATCACTTAAACATTTATTTCATGGTGGATCAAGTGATTGGAATGACCATCTTCACTAATGAGTCAATAAACTTACTTAGATTGTCAATACAAGGACAACACAACCAAATTGTTTCTTAAATACCAATGAAATACCCACAATTCAATCATTCATATGATAATTCATCAAAAATTTAGAAGGAATAGCATCAAGAATTACAAAAATATAACTGTTAAAAAAACCTTTAGAAATGGATGACCTTGTTCAATCACCTCCTTCCAAGTTTTTATTAAACAAATAACTTCTCAATGACTCGAATTAAAGCTAGCAATAAATCTTACATGCAAAGATTGAATCATAAATCAAAATAGACAAGAGAGTAGGCTACAACAAAGAGCAAGATCATTTCATAATCTATAAAGTTCAAAAATGATAAGAAGTCGCATCTAAGTGATACAACATTGACTAATATACTCAATAAAAATGAAGTAACTTCTAGTGTCTCATCATTTCTAGACTCTAAAACACATATTTGATCTTATCCAATGATTGTAGAACTTCGTACATACTTGTATGAAACATAAGGTAGACTCTTCACAAGGTTTTTAATAGACTTTTCAAGCTACTTACAATTATATAAAAATAAACTAACTTACATGAAAGCTTTTTATATCCACTTTTCAAGCTATTTACAATTCTATAAAAATGAACTAATATACATGAGAGCTTAATTGCACCAGTGAGGGATCCTCATTTATCTTAAAGGTTTCCATTCAACATTGAGGACATGTGTTGATTGTATTTCTCCTAGCTATATGAATTTAATATTAAAGTGTAAATATCTTGGCACTCTTTGTGCCCCCCTAAGCATAGATCCTCCAACATGGGAGCTAGACATGAAATGAAGAGGGGTTTTAGGACTTGACTTAGGATACACCACAATGAAATTTATTCGACCATGACCATGAGAGTTTTGACTTGAGTGATTGATTTTGATTGGACAAAGATTGATGAATATGGATGATACAAATAGTAATGGACAAATTTTAGGTATTAGCTTGGAGGTGACTTCGATGTATGGACCATCAATACATTCGTTGAGTTCCTCACCTTATCTCAAAGAGTGTGTGATGCAACCCTTAGAGGTGATATGAAAAGAACATGTATTATTAAGTGGAGGAAATGACATAAAAGTTTTGCATTTTTATGATAAAAGAAATTTTCTCAATTGTATGCTTGAGTCTATAAAACCTATCGAATTCTTAAGAAATGTCATAATTGTAGCCAAGTAAGAACATTGAATGAAGTAAAACATTTTTAATAGAAGATTATTACTTGGAGGATTTACACTGTTAGACGGCCGCCGAACAAAGGACAATTGTACTTAGACAGAGGTTTTTAATGTAGAAAGAACCCTTCTGGAAGTACGCGGTAAAGAAAGATTCGCGTAAAAGCCTTGTAACAAAATTCTATTTAAAGCAATGAAAAGGAACGACAAGAGAGTCCCCCCCGTTTTTTTTTAGAAGCTGCGTGTGCATTAAGAGAGTCCCGCTTCTTGGAATATTGTGAGCGTATTGAGAGAGTTCCCGTTTTGGAATTACTTCTTCTACTGTGTGCAAACGAGTAGAGTATCTTGGTTCTGTCCTGATTCTGTGCGCCTTCTCTGTGTAATCATTTGACTGCGTATGTGTGATACACTGTGGTGTTACGAGTCGGTAGTGCGATTGTGAGATTATGTTCGGTAATGAGTTGAGGTGGCTTGCTTATGCGTAAGGTGTTAGAGTGTTGTCTATTTGCTATTTCTGCGGTGGAATAGGTAAGCGTGAAGGATGGACATGAGTTGTTATGATTCTCTGTAAGTGACTGAATCGGTATCATGGTCTGTGTTCAAGGTAACGCCGGGAATGTCTAAGTACGCGTAGAATGGTAATACTGTTGCGATGCGTCTTACGATCAGTAGATGTTACGGATTGAAAGGTAGGCACACGGTAAGTCTGTGACTGATAAGAAGAATTGCGTGTGAAGTTACTAAAAGTGTTGGACTGAAATCTCGGACTACTGCTCCACTACTATGGCAGAAACAGCCTGAGAGCTCTGAGTCCAGTACGTTGGTCGAATTGAAGTTGTTCAGGAGCAAAAAACTGAGCTAAGACGGAAAAGCCACAACTACTGTTGAGTGAGAAACTGGGAAAATAGTACAGGGCCTCTGTCTAACAGACCCCTACCGCTCCCAAGGACCCACTTGGCTCGAGTCAGTTTATGTTTTGCGGTAAGTTTGAGTATAGAGAAAGAGAGAGACTCGGAAAATATCTGGTACGCAGGTGTGAAACCAGATTCTGGAGTCTCCGACGGGTTGTTGTTCTGAATTAGTAATTAATGTCTGCGGCAGGCAGTTAACATCTAAGTTAGTAAACGACGATTATACCTTTAACATTTGGCGCCGTCTGTGGACTATGATTGGGATAGAGTGCACGAGGTAGTGTTGATGAATGTGAACAAAAGAAATGGAAATCATCTATAAGACAAGATAGACTATGGCTCCATACACTATATGACCTACTAAATGAGACGAAGAGCTTGTTCAAATGAATAAAATCCAACAAATGCCAAAAGATATACCCAATAGCATCGGGAGACTCCGAAATTCCATAGGGTAATTCGTATAGTATGCCTATATATGACGTTTACCATAGTGCTTGACATTGTGAATCGGATATGTATTACAGTTTGAGAACGTTCGTAAATCAAATAGATAGACATCGATGGGTGGGCAACTAGTAGTTCATAAATTTGTTCAGAACTATGGATCTGGCTTCTTGTATGAGCTCATCGAAATATGAAGGCTAATTTCAAGGATGGAATTACGCTATTTCATACACATCTAAAAAAAGGGATAAAACATATTTGATTGTAATGTGTGTGTGTCTGCAGCTTTGCAATTCGATAATATTTTTGTTGCTCGAAGATCATGATCTCTCATATTCCGAGTGCATCTCTTGTCATTGAATTGATTCACTTCAATGTTTAAAAAATGTGGGATACAAAGGGTCTCATGGATACTAAGCATGTCTTCACTTATTTTTTCAAATTGACTCAAACTAATTTAGGGAGACTAGACTTCATGCCAAACTTTCTCATTAAAAAAGAAAAAAGAACGATCACCTTGAAGATAATTGCACTATCTTAGGTGTTAGAATTGCATAGAGCTGGTAGGTAGCTCTATGTCGACAATGTTGGGGCACATGCCTATGTTGTCACATAAATAAGATCATACTTGATTTCTTTCCTCTTGGGAAGGAAGTTCTACCAGCTATTTCCTTAATTGCAAGTTGTATCTTTAGTGGCTTCCTTCTCATTTCACATTGTTCTTTGTAGCTTAAAAGCTTCCATCTCTAGCCTTTGCATAGTTCATCGAGGCTCTTTCATCCCTTAAAATAGACATGGCTCGCTTGAACATCCCAACTATTGGCCTATTCTTCATAGGTTAGTTTGAGGGTGATTCCTCATTTTATATTGAAGGACTTACTTTATGAGGCCCACACATCTTGAATTGGATTTCAAAATGTAATTAAATTAGGAAGAATTTGCAAAATTAGGAGGAATTCTACAAAATTGTCCATTCTAATATGGTAATAAGACTAAATAAGCTCCAAACGAAGTGCTCATGTGCCCAACATCAACCATATTAAACCCAATTTAGATCTTTTTTACTTTAAAGACCTTTAGCCTTTGTGGAAGCATGGAAACATCCCACAAATGAACAGTTAGAGGAAGGAGAACAAGGGGAAGAGTGACAGAGAGTTTTCTTGAGTCTTTAAATTGATCTTATTTTTATAATTATTTTCTATCCTTTATATATATATATATATATATATATATATATATATATATATATATATATATATATATATATATATATATATATATATATATATATATATATATATATATATATATATATATATATATATATATATATATATATGTGTGTGTGTGTGTGTGTGTGTATATATATATATTTTGTTGGTGCAAGTCAACCATCAATTGATGTTTTGGATGAAGGATTGAAGTTAAAGATTGAAGAAAAGATTAGCCTATGAAGTTTGAAGATAATGCACATTCAGGAAATGAAGACTTGTATACGTGTACATTAAACTTGTAGTTAGCTCACTTATACCTTTTGTTATGGTCATGAGCTTGTACATATATGCCTATATATACAAGTAGAAAGTCGGGGAAAGTATCAGAGAGTATGAGATGAGAAGAATTAGAAGTTATATGAGTCATTAGACACTTTAGAAGTGTAGAAGATCTCTCTCATCATTCTGATGTAAATTTTCTGAGAAAAGGAATAAGTTGCACCTGATATTTTGCTATGTTCTCCTTCTCTGCTTGATCATTTTAGAAATCCTTTTGTAGATGTCTAATTCCATAGTTAATGGTTCTATGGTTAAGATCTGAGAGTCTAATTGTAAACGGGCTGAGAGAATTATGTGTAGGAACATTTGTATGTGAAGAAGTGATGAATGTTTTTTGAAGCAGGCGCAATCTTGATGGTCAAAGAATTGATCAGTACTCAGTGCACAGAGTAAGGTTTTTCACAAATGAGATATCAAAATCTAAGTTGGAAGGTAAGCCATCTATGCCTAAAAGCATGTGCTTAAACAGGTTGTATTTTGGGAGCACCATGCATTGGAAGTTGTAGGTGTGAGAAAGTCGACTATATAGGAGGACAGTTTCAGACATAGGTAAATTGTTTGGGACATTTCTCAAGATCTACTAAATCTTTGGAGATGATTTAACTTGGAGAAGGTGCAGAATCTTTAGACGACACCTTGTGCAAAGTTTTATAAAAAACTTTACACATTTGATCAGTCAATGAGTGAGTTGTGTGCAACACACTTTTCTAAGTAGTGACTCTCTTCACACTTAGTTCAAAATTTTGATAATCTCGTATTGATCCTCCAAACTGGTAAAGGTTTTGAGTTATTCTTGATATAGAGGTGCTCTAACATCAAGGATATCTTGTTCTTTTGGAGATTAACACTCTTCATCAGTGGTATCAGAGCAGGAATCATCAAAATAGAAGAAAGGAGGACCCCGACTACTACAATCATACAAAAATCAACACTTGAAGGTTCAAAAGGTGAAAGTTTAAAGAGAAATCTTGAGAAGGAGGTCTGAAGCTATCAAGAAGATCAAAAGGAACTTCATTCGAAGTAAAGGTACACTTATTCCTCATAAAGCTTGAATAAATTTAACACACACATGAAGAAAGGATGGGAGATTCTCTTCAGATAGAGAAATTGGATACAGAAAACTATCGAGCTTGGTCAATGAGGATGGAAGCTCATCTCATGAGCAAAGACATGATAGGTTATATCACAGGTGAAGAAGAAAAACCACAATTCAGAGATCCTAGTGTTCCAACTAGGGATGAACTCTCAAATATGAAGACTTGGATGAAGAAGGATGCTTAAGCAAGGAGCATTATCTACATGGGAGTCAATAACTACTTGCTACCTCATATTAGAGGACTTGAAAGTGAAAGTGATATATGGAATGTTTTGGAGGAGCATTTCCAAAATACTACAAAGTCAAGGAAGGCATCCTTATGGGCAGAGTTCACTCCATTCAAAAAGAAAGCTTCTCAATCCATTTCTGATTATGTAACAAGGATGAAGGACATTGCAGATGCATTAGGAGCAGTTGATGAAGATAAATGAGGAGGATAAATTGGTAAGGAAAATCCTCATAGGTTTGAGAGGAGATGAGAAATGGAAGCCATTCATTTTGTCTACTGAATTGTCACTAGATCATTTCACTCCTGATTTAAATCAGTTGCTAGGACACATGCTAACTTTTGAGCTGGATGTCAAAGGTGATGGTGATAAGAGTGCAGGTCAAGCAATGTATCTAAAGGATAAGAAGAAGAATAGCAAAGGCAAACAAAAATTAAATGAAGAAGAAGGTACAACTAGCCAAGCCAATTTCCTAAGAGGAAGAGGAGGTGGCAAAGGTAGAGGAAGAGGAAGAAGCAATAAGGATGGAGCCAAAGCTTGCTGGATTTGTGGTAAGAAAAATCATTTAGCTCATGATTGTTGGCATAATAATCAGAATAATGGAGGATATAATCAGAACTTTAATTCAAGAGGAAGAGGTGGTAGAAACCAAAGAGGCAATTTCAGAGGTAGGGGTAGTAGAGGTTACTTTGAAAGAAATGCAGGTAGAGGTTTCCAAAGTCAATCCTAAAACAATAACTATTACAATTATGCTTGAGATGAGAAAGAAAATTCAACCTTAAGCATGAATGCAACTTGTGAAAGACAATGTAAAGACCAAAGAGTCTTCTACATTGACTCAGGGTGTAGGAATCACCTAAGTGGTAATATAGCCTTGATGACTGATTTGGAGAATAAGGTAACTAATCATGTAGTTCAAACAGGTGATAACACAAAGCACAATGTGAAGTCAATTGGATCAGTGAAGGCCAAGGATGTAAGTACTCTTTTGAGTAAGGTCTTGTATGTTCCTACAATTCCAAAGAATCTGATAAGTGTAGGGTAATTGTTGAAAAAGATTATGAAGTAAGGTTCACTAATGATGGAGTTTTTGTGGAAGATCCTAGCAATGGGTATAAAAAAATTGTTTCAGGGAAGAAAGAAGGAAGACTCTTCACATTTAAGATTCAAGGTCATGTTGGTCATGCCTTGTTCACTTATGGAGGACATAAGATCTCTGAGTTAGATCTTTTGCATAAAAGACTTGAACATTTCAATGAAACAGGTATTAAGGATATGATTAACAATGGTTCAGTGCTTGGATTGCCTAATGTTGCAGGTCAACATATGACATACAAATGTGAGGCATGTCAATTAGGTAGGACTCATAAGCAATCATATTCCAAGCATGGATTTATGTATTCGGAGAAGCATGAATTGGTACACACAGATGTGTGGAGACCATCAAAGGATTTGAGCATAAATGGTTCAAGATATTATGTGATTTATGTTGATGATGCTACGAGGTGGATCACTATATATGTGATCAAAGATAAATCAGAGGTATTCAATACATTTAAACATTATCATTGCATGTAGAAAGAATCATAGGTCAAAAGTTGAAGAGACTAAGGTCAGATGGAGGGGGAGAGTATTTCTCTAATGAGTTCAGTGTTTACTTATGGAATGCCGGTATAAAAAGGGAAGTTACTTGTAGGTACTCTCCTCAACAAAATGGTGTAGCAAAAAGAAGAAATAGAACTCTTTGTTGAGTTTGCAAGATCACTGATGAAGGAGAAAAATTGTCCAAATTATTTGTGGGCTAAGGTTGTAAATACAACTACATATTTGGTTAATATGTTACCATGTAAAGCTTTGCAGGGTATGACACCGTATGAAGCTTGGTGGGGTAAGAGACCTACCTTAGATCATTGCAAAGTATTTGGATGTTTGGCTTATGGATATGTGCCATCTCAGTTGAGGCATAAATTGGAACCTAAAGCTAAAAAGTATGTGTTCATTGGATATGATGATAAGCAGATGGGATATAGGTTGTGGAGTCCATCCACAAAGCAATTTCTTGTATCAAAGGATGTTACATTTGATGAGCAAGCTGGTACTTGGTATGCAGGAACAATCAATAATCATGCAAGTGATGAAGAAGTTTTGAATCAGAAGAAAGGTAGATCAAAGGTTCAGATATTTGATGAAGAAGAGAACAATGAAGTACAAGTTTAAGTTGAAGAAGTGCCAAGGTTTGATCCAGAATGTGATGAACCAGAAACTTCAAGAAGTGGAGAACTGAGAAGGTCATCAAGACACAAATGGCAACCTACAAGGTATAGCTATGACACTTCTTTTTTGACTACTAAAGATTATGCTTACATGGTGAAAGCAAATGAAGACCCTTCTACATATGAAGAGGCAAAAGGTAAGGAAAATTGGGAGAAAGCTATGCACGAAGAATATGATGCATTGATGGAGAATGAGACATGGGATTTGGTTCGTAAACCAAACAGTCAGAAGATTATTGGATGCAAATGGGTCTACAAGACAAAGCGGTATGCAGATGGAAGTGTGTCTAGGTATAAAGATAGACTTGTTGTGAAAGGGTATGCTCAGACATATGGTATAGATTATGATGAGACCTATAGTCCTGTGGCAAAGATGAAAACCATGAGGACACTCATAGCAATTGCTGCATGTAAAGGTTGGAAGTTATGTCAATTAGATGTGAAGAATGCTTTTCTTACTGGTTATATTTTAGATGATGTTTTCAGGGAGCAACCATAAGGGTTCAAAGATAAAAGGTATTCAGAATATGTATGTAAGCTCAAGATAGCTTTGTATGATTTGAAGCAGGCCCCAAGGGCATGGAATTATAGACTTGTGAAGTTCTTGAAGGAACTTGGTTTCCAAGTATCTAAAGCTGATAGTAGCTTGCTTGTTAAATCAAGTGATGATGGGTTCATTTACATGTGCATATATTTTGATGACATAATTCTTAGAGGTACATATGAGAAAGGCATACAAATCCTCAAGAAGCAAATGGAGAAAGAGTTCAAGATTAGTGACTTAGGGAGACTTGTCATATTTCTTGGGCATGGAGATCTCATACACTCAACATGGAGTGTATGTGACTCAAGAAAGGTATTTGAAGAACTTGTTGATCAAGTTAAAATGGAAGATTGGAGCGTAGCACCTACTCCAATGGAGGTGAATCACAAATTGAGCACATATGGAGGAGAAGAATTCAAGGATATGAAGCTATATCAAAGTCTGAACATTGGGTTGCAGGACAAACAGTGTTGAGGTACATTAAGGATACACTCAAAGAAGTAGATCAACATATGGATACTTGTGTTATGTGGGAGATAAGCTAATCTCTTGGTGCTCTAAGAAGCAACATATAGTTGCTTTATCATCTACAGAGGCAGAGTATAAAGGACTAAACACATTGAGATTCAATATCACTTCTTAAGAGAGATGGTGATTGACAAGGAGATTGAAGTCATACATACTTCAATAAAAGATCAGATTGTAGATATGCTAACCAAAAGCTTGGATGGACCAAAGCTACAAAGATTCAAAGACATGGCAGATATAAAGAAGATAGAGAAAACCTCAATTGATGATTGAGGGGGAGCTGTTGGTGCAAATCAACCATCAATTGATGTTTTGGATGAAGGATTGAAGTTAAATATTGAAGAAAAAATTAGCCTATGAAGTTTGAAGATAGTGCACATTCAGGAAATGAAGACTTGTATATGTATGTACATTAAACTTGTAGTTAGCTCACTTATACCTTTTGTTATGGTCATGAGCTTGTACATATATGCCTATATATACAAGTAGAAAGTCGGGGAAAGTATGAGAGAGTATGAGATGAGAAGAATTAGAAGTTGTATGAGTCATTCGACACTTTAGAAGTGTAGAAGATCTCTCTCATCATTCATATGTAATTTTTTTGAGAAAAGGAATAAGTTGCGCTCGATATTTTGCTATGTTCTCCTTCTGTGCTTGATCATTTTAGAAATCATTTTGTAGATATCTAATTCCATAGTTAATGCTTCTATGGTTAAGATCTGAGAGTCTAATTGTAAACATGCTGAGAGAATTATGTGTAGGAACATTTGTATGTGAAGAAGTGATGAGCATTTTCTGAAGCAGGCACAATCTTGCTGGTCAAAGAATTGATCATTACTCAGTGTACAGTGTAAAGTTTTGCACAAATGAGGAGGCAAAATCTAAGTTTGAAGGTAAGCTATCTATGGCTAAAAGCATTTGCTTAAATAGGTTGTACTTTGGTAGCACCATGCATTAGAAGTTGCAGGTGTCAAAGTCGACCATATAGGAGGATAGTTTTAGCCATAGGTAAGTTGTTTGGGACATTTCTCAAGATCTACTGACTCTTTTGAGATGATTTAACTTGGAGAAGATGCACAATCTTTAGGTTACACCTTGTACAAAGTTTTGTAAAACAATTTACAGATTGAGTTATGTGCAGCAGACTTTTTTGAGTAGTGACTCTCTTCATAGTTAGTTCAAAATTTTGATAGTCTGGTGTTGATCCTCCAAATTGGTAAAGGTTTTGAGTTATTATTGATATAGAGTTTCTCTAACATCAAGGATAGCTTGTTCTTTTGGAGATTAACACTCTCCATCAGTGGTATCAGAGTAGGAATCATCAAAATAGAAGATCAAAATAGAAGAAAGGAGCACCCCGACTGCTACAATCATATAGAAATCAACACTTGAAGGTTGAAAAGGTGAAAGTTTAAAGAGAAAGCTTGAGAAGGAGGTGTGAAGCTATCAACAAGATCAAACAGAACTTCATTTAAAGTAAAGGTACACTTATTTCTCATAAAGCTTGAAGAATTTGATACAAAGGTGAAGAAAGAATGGGAGATTCTCTTCAGATAGAGAAATTGGATAGAGAAAACTATCAAGCTTGGTCAATGAGGGTGGAAGCTCATCTCATGAGCAAAGACCTGATAGGTTATATCACAGGTGAAGAAGAAAAACCACAATTGAGAGATCCTAGTGTTCCAACTAGGGATGAACTCTCAGATCTAAAGACTTGGATGAAGAAGGATGCTCAAGTAAGGAGCATTATCTACATGGGAGTCAATGACTACTTGCTACCTCCTATTAGAGAACTTGAAATTGCAAATGATATATGGAATGCTTTGGAGAAGCATTTCCAAAATACTACAAAGTCAAGGAAGGCATCCTTATGGGCAGAGTTCACTACATTTAAAAAGAAAGCTTCTCAATTCATTTATGATTATGTAACAAGGATAAAGGACATTACAGATGCATTAGGAGTAGTTGATGAAGATATTAAGGAGGATAAATGGGTAAGGCAAATCCTCGCATGTTTGAGAGGAGATGAGAAATGGAAGCAATTCATTTTGTCTATTGAATTGTCACTAGATCATTTCACTCCTGATTTAAATCAGTTGCTAGGACACATTCTAACTTTTGAGCAGGATGTCAAAAGTGATGGTGATATGAGTGCAGGTCAAGCAATGTATTCGAAGGAGAAGAAGAAGAATAGCAAAGGCAAACAAAAATTAAATGAAGAAGAAGGTACAACTACCCAAGCCAATTTCCTAAAAGGAAGAGGAGGTGGCAAAGGTAGAGGAAGAGGAAGAAGCAATAACGATGGAGACAAAGCTTGTTGGATTTGTGGTAAGAAAAATCATTTAGCTCATGATTGTTGGCATAATAATAAGAATAATGGAGGATATAGTCAAAACTTCAAAAATTCAAGAGGAAGAGGTGGTAGAAACCAAAGAGGTAATTTCAGAGGTAGGGGTAGTAGAGGTTACTTTGGAAGAAATGCACGTAGAGGTTTCCAAAGTCAATCCATCACACACACACACATATGTATATATATATATATATATATATATATATATATATATATATATATATATATATATATATATATATATATATATATATATATATATATATATAATCTTATCCAATTCATTTTGTTTATTTATTTCCCTCATTTCTAAATGTGTGTATGACTGAGGGAGCAAAAAAAGGAAGAAAAATGCAATTTCCATGATTTTCCACAACTTTAAGATGACAAGGACTCGTCAATGTGTGATGAGAGGAAGAGGATGGTGAAACAGATGCAGACAAATATGCACCTAACCTAAGGTGAGGTGTGGAAGGGAGATGAAGATGGTTTTAAAAGAGAAGTAAAAGAATCAAAAGTGAGGCTCAAAAGAGTGTGAATGTGAGCCTGAATATGAAAGGTGAATAAAGGCGAGTAGAATGTGAAAAAAAATGGGGGGAAACGAAAACTTTCTATGGTTTTTTTGTATAGAGAGGGTGATTTTTAGGTTGTTATAAGGTTATTCAGCTACCGATGGTTGGTATTTTTTAGGCTAATAGAAGAAAAAGGCAAAAATGGAGGGAAACAAGAATTGGTCACAAGTCTTGCACGATTATAGTGCATCTAGAGTCCATTGTTGAGGGTTCTAGGAGAAGCAAAAATCTTGGACAAGAGAAGCATCCTTTTGGAACAAGGAAAGCAAAAACTAGGGTGAGAAACATGAAAAAACATCAAGGTGAAAGATAGAGCCAAAAATAGTATAAAGCACCACAATAGAATTTTGAATGAAGTATCTATAAGCATGAAGATGGATGGACCACATGAGAAGGACTACAACTTGAGGAGTCTAACATGGAGAGGATGCAAAGATAGAAAAAATGAGAGAACTTCACTCTAAGAAAAAAAAAAGGAATAATATACAAAACATATACTAAGGGGTCACCAAAAGAATGTGATTTAAAACTCTCCATCGTTATCAGTTTCGAATAGGTATTCCAACATAGCCGATTTAAGTGAATTCCACTAGAAGAGAAGTGCAAACCCTTCAAAGTGATTTTAGCAAGAGAATAGAAGCAGGACACTATGAACTTCAAAAAGGCCAAGAAATCCACGAACAAGTCGGAGGGAGATAAAATTTCTCAAGGAATTCATAAAAGTGAGAAAAGAGAACTAAGAGTTCTCTTCAAGAAATACAAAGGAATTCATAAAAGTGAGAAAAGATTTTTTGTACCTTCCTTATTTTTCCTAAAAGGGAACTAAGAGTTTTCTTCAAGAAAGACAAAGGATTAAGAGTAACCACCTAATTCAAAAGCTTAAGCTCAAAAGATATTACCTTCTTTTAGAGCTAATACTACTACTAGTATAGAATGAGGTAGAAAGAGCATAGAGAAAAAGACATCGATATAGAAAAGGTTGACAAAGTAGAAGAAGATGGTGAAGATGATGATGGATATGGAACACAACTATGCTACGGCATGAATTCCGGCACGCTACCATCTCAGTATCACTTAACTCTTAAAAAACTCATATCCTTGTCATTTCAGAAGATTGTTTGCTGGTTTTATCTTCCACAGCAAAAAAGGGTTCGGGGAAAAAGGTTTACCGGAATGAATTATTATGAAGGACAACTTTTTTCTCTTTTGGGATTGGGTAATAAGCAGTTTATGAGACTGCTCCCCCTTGTTTTGTATTATTAACTTAAAAATTTATCTTTCTTTACCTTAATCAGAATGCTTATTAGTTTATAGTCCTTTGCAGTATAAAAGAACAAGATTAGTACTTACTTTTAAACTACCAATCGTTTTATGCCCTAGTTCTATTTTAAGCACGTTCTTGAAAAGAGCAATTGAGGGCACGTTCTATCTAGTCTTTTAGGTTCAAGCTCGAGTTATTGATAACCCACAATGGTTCATGAAAAGGTTGTAAAAATAGATATTGTTTTAAGACTCGCGCTCCAATGAATGCACCTGGAAATGCATAATTTTACTTGCGATAGATTTAGCCACATGCATTTGGATTTCTCATTTTCTATTTTTGGGTTATCCAAATGCGCATCGGCAGAGGGTAAGGCAAAGACTAGGGATCGTAGTCCTCAAAATGGGCAAGACATAAGCACTAATTACCAAAAATGAGAAGGCATTAGCTGCAGAGACACATTTACTATTACGTTAAACATAGGCACATACACACCTGTGACCGTTCTCTGCTTGTACTAATGCAATTTTTTTCTTCCTAAAAACAAAAGCTCCAGAGCATACACCATGAGAATTAAGGTAATAATGCTTTCATTGAATGCTGTGAATCACGTTAGTGAATTTGAAGGAATTCTGTATATGAAGCTCTTCGCCTATGAATATGAATAAACGCCGTCCCCTTCCTCACCGCCTCGCCCTAGCACAGATCAATATGCTCAGACATCAAAAAATGCTTCAATCCTTACTTTACTACTTGAGTAGGATAGTAAAATTTGTTGCGCTAAGGAGTAACAAGTTTAGAACCGTTTCCTTATAAAAATATGCCCTTAATGTCAAACACAAAACGAACTACGATCAAATTTTCCGAAAACAGTGGCAGTCAAACATCAAAATTTATAATTTTGCACGTCCACTTGGGACGTATTTTGCAGCTCATCAGCCCTTATGGAGTCGCTTCAAAAGAAGGCTCAAAAATCACCATGGGATGTCGAAAAATTACTTTAGAATTGCCAAGATATACCTTCTCTTGCTCTATCCGCTGCCATTCATCCTTATGGACGTCGTACATGATCACATCCCACTGTCCATTGAAGCTTCCGAAAACGATATAAGCGATACCATTTTTACTCAGACAGTTTACAAGGCGGTCGGTCTTGAAACGTTTGCGGCAAAGCTCGATAAGGACAATAGGCATTCTGCTTACCTCCACCCAGTTTTTCTTGTTGTCTTGGAGCTTCCAGATGCATAGATCTCTCACTTCCAACCAGCGATTGTGCACCAACACAGCAATGTGCAAGATGCCTGCAACGTCCATCAATAGTACTTTCTGCTTAAATGCTGCTGCCGTTATCAGTGGTACACCTATTTCAGCCCACTTGCCGCCATCAAGAGCAAAGATTCTCCAATCTTCAAACTTTCTCCACACCGCATATAGTACTGAGTTGCAACTAATGATCGTATTGCACGCGAGGTAATAACCATTTCTAGAAGTGACAGACGCCATAAGCCTCCATGAGGATGTTGACGAAATATACTTCAACATCGAGCATGAATGCGCGCTCCGTTGTATCAGAGCAAAGAGGTCGTAGCCATCAGAAGCACCCTTATATTTCATGCAGATAGCCAATGGACGTTGCGTTTGATCAGGGAAGAAAACAAGCCTCGACGATCTTATAATCGGATTACAGATGACAAGGGCACTTTTCTGCGCAGAACCGTTAGACAAATTGGTTGCAGCTCTAGCTTTCAAACAGACGAGGCCGCCATCGGCCGCAACAAGTTTCCCATACCGGATCCCAATCGAAGTGAGAAAGTCGGCAGAAATGGAAAGCCAAGCATGGCGAGAAGGGTCGTGCGCCCAGAAACACGATTGATGCAAATAACCCTTACTTAAAAAGCTTATCACGGAAGAATGGGATATCGAGCGTCCATTAGAGGTAACAGCTGCTCTCAAAGCGCGACAACAGAAAGCTGCACGTATCATGTCATACGCATTAAGCCTAGAGAAGATGTTGAGGAGCACCTCGTCAGTCAGCTGCTCCATTAGAATTAGTCACAGTTCCCAAATCTCACCTTTTCAGTCACAAATCACAATATAGAAGATATTGAGGAGGACATCCACCTTCAGCTGCTCCATCACACTCAGTCACGGTTCACAAATCCAACGTTTCAAGTCTCAAATGGGAGCGAAGTAAAAATGACCCTCTACGTGCCTTCGAATTTTCTGGAATCGTCAGAATGACGTTCTGCTTTCCTCACGGATGAGAAGTAATAAATTTCATAAATATTCATATGGGAAAAGAAAACTCACAGCGTGCCCTAAACCAACACGTTGGAGGAAAAGGTCAATCTTTTGGACTATCCACTAGCATTTAGAAAGTGAAAGAATTCGAGGAGGATTAAAGCCGAGAAGACTATGCCACTAACAAAGAAGCTAACCTGAGCAGTGAAAGCTCCATTATTAAGATCCACTATTCCAGATACCTATAATAACAATGCTCAAGCTATGCAAGGCAAGGTCCCAATGGATTTTTCATAGAAGAGCTCAACCTTAGGGAAATTCCCCTCACACGGTGCTCTCATCACTCAGAAAAAAGAAAAAGGGAAAGCTAAGAGAAATTGAGATAAAATGCTCATCTGGAAAGAGCAACCCACTCAGCAATGCAGATTCTTCTTTCATTCAATATTTGAAGGTTGATAGACCCTTGTAGAATGTCTATTATTGGTTGATGGCTCCAAAAAAAGAGCATCAACCTAGATTTCATATGGGTTCAAGAAGTTAAAACTGATTGTAATGGTTTATTCAAATGACTAGAGAGTATCTCCTATCGGCACTATTGGATGCCTACAAACCCCCTCATGCGTGAAAAAAATGTAGTTTTGGGATCCATGACCAATTCTTCCTCTTTCCTTTTAGACACTTCCACAGATCCTCTTTATAGATGGGTTTAGCCTTCTTTCATTACTTTTTTTGATATATTTTGGTGGTGATGTGTATCAACATTCTTAAGATTGTCCGCATAGTTCTTCCCTCTTTAGGAGGTCTTTTTCCCCCAATTTTAAAATATGCCTTCAACCCAAAAGGTCATATAATTTTATAAATTCATTCGGCAATACATTCACTATTGTGTTGTGCTCTAAGATTTTTCTTTCTTGTGCTATTGGGGTGCTTCTGTATACCTCTAACTCTTGCACTTGGCATCAAGATAACTCATCGCTTGCTCTAGGGTGTTGCTGACACCCTCAAGTCATAATACCAAAACCACAAAAAAAAATTATGATCATTTTCTGGAAGAAGGGTATTGGTAATGTGACGGTCAGGTCGATCTGTCCTATCATGAGTCCCTTACTTGTGGCAATACACGTTGGATGTCCTTTAGGGTAGTTGGGACTACCTCTCATACACTTTATGGGGAGGAGAGTGCAACAAAACAAGGATTACGACCACCACGTGCTTGAGAGATGACTCTTCTCCCAACCAAATGCCTCTATATATAGCTCTCTCGAGGGGACTTCCTTCTTGGGCAGGTGGATACTAGCCAGCCATGTGTCGGCCATGTAACTGCATGTGCGCCAAGTGTCCCAGTCAACTTGAGTTAACTCAAGTGGATGCTTCTAGAAGGCTCTAGATCGATTTGGGCAAAATACTCTCCCCAAGTCCCCCATGGGGATTGAACCCAAGACCTCCTCCTTCACATCCTTGAGACTTAACCACTAAGCTAAGTGGATCACTTGTTCACAAGAGCACAAGACCTCCTAGTAAGTCTAAACTCGAGATCTTTGGTCATACACACCGATGACCAAACGGTATCCGATTTCAGATCTGTTTGAACTGGCGAGACCCTTGGATCATAGACTATCTTTATTACATTCTTCCCCCCTTGGAAAATATTTTCTTCCTCGAAAATAGAGCTATATACATATTGTAGGCAACCCTCCAGGCTCATGTTCTAAAACTGGAAGAACATGGTCATGTTCTAGAACTGGAAGAACATGTCTCATCTCTATGGTGGCGTCCCAGCCCAAATGATTCAAAACACCTATCTCATTTTGCACTTTGATGAACTGAACAAAGTACAAACTAGTGAAAGAATAATAAGGGTGGATCAAAAAAATATCCCTAGCCAATTCACAGTTTCTCAATGTGCGATCTAGGCACAAATATGTGAATTAGATGGATTCAAATTACTAGTCCATTTCTAGGTATAACTGGTGCATGGACTTAATAATGAAGGTGGGATTCTTATCCCTTGCAAAACTTTGAGAACTTTTGATTCAATGGAATTTGTTTTGGAGAACTTGAAGTTTGGTTGTCCCAAACATCTAACTTAGATGTTTGTACAATGGTTAACTCCTATCCAACAAGTACTTGATTTTTTCACCCGGCTAGAGGACTACTTTGTCTTAATGAGTTTAAAAATCCTATGTAAACTGTAGGAGAAAGTTTACCATTTTCTTTGAGTCAACCATACTATAACTTGACCAATTCAAATTCAAATGAAAAATTGTCCAACTTAGGATACTTTTCTCAAAAACTAGTTTTTAGCTGAAAGTTCTTGGGAATTGTCAATGTGATGAACAATTCCTAACTTGTCTATTCTAGAGTATACTAGACTCTAAGAAATCATTTGTGCTATAACTTGAAGCAAACTCAAATAAAGAAGTCCACTTAGACTTATTATCTTTTGAAGATTGAAAAGGTTCTTGTACATAACATCTATCTAGGATGTGCAATTTGGTTATCTAGTTCTAATCGGCTGACCCTGGTCTTTTGCAAAAGCAATATGATACCACATCTGAGCCAATTCCAAAAGATTTGGAAAGTGGAAAGAAAAAACTCTATACAACCAATTCAAACTTCGAAGATACGTAAACCTGCTATGAGTCAAAATTCTAGATGACTCAGGACTTTAACTTCTCAAAGATCTGTTTCAATAGGATATTGAAGCATTTTTTCTTATTTTTAAGATAAATAAGCTGGATTCTCAAAGAAGATTCAAAGAAAATAAAAAACATCATCCAACCACAAGATACTAGTGTGGTCCTTAACTTCAGTGTGTCGACCCACTAAAGTTCTATTGATGAGTTTTGTATTCAAATAATGCTTCACTTGATAGGTCACATTCAGTCTTTCTGACTCCTTACTGGGAATGTGATTCTTGTGCATTTCTTTGAGTCAAAAGAGTGAATTTACCAAGTTACACTAGGAACTTGATACTTGACTTAGTCAATCAAATCCTTAGTTGAAAAGATCAACTCAAAAATCAAAGTCCAACTTCTTTAAGAAATTTATGAAATATTTCCGAATTAACAACACTTTTATTTTGAAGTGTTTCAAGAAGATCTTGGAAGTTACTTACTTCATATCTTCTTTTTTCTTTATCTTGAAGTTATCTTGAAGTATCTTGAGATACTACTTTTATACTCCTTGAAATAAACTCCTTCTTTGAAGTCTTAATTATCATCGCATGTTCCAATGTCCCATACCATCTTTCCTACATCAATCTGAGTATAAAATCTGGTGTCCCATACCACCCTCTTTTATATTCACATTAATGTGTGGGTGATACGTATCCTAAAGTCAGAACATCTCTTGATAGAGTACCTTCTTGCTTCAATTGAAGTTTCAGGCATTACCTCTAACTAGATATTCTAGGTTCTGATTCCTTCACATGATCGTGTCACAATCTTGTGCTTTCCTTGAGGAACTTGAAAACCTTTTGATGGAACATCCATCCTTGTTTGCTAGGGTTTTCAAATGAAAACCAACTAAAATTCCAAGTACTTGAATTTTCACAAATTCAAGTTCAATTGGTTTATCCTTGACCAATTTGTAGTGACAAGAGCTTTTAACCTCTTATCTTTAGATTCCTTTCTTTACCGATGCTTTAGGTATATACCCCGGGGACTTTATATAGGAATCTCTCTACTATTTAAGTCTTAAACATCCGCTCATGCTTTCTGAATTTGTACCAAAATCCTTTTAAGGATAGGCAAACATTATGTTTTACCTTCCACAGACTTAATTACCATCTTCACGGTTGTAGACTACATTCTTGGAATTTCTTCATTCTGTTCACACTTGGAAGAACTTACTCTTTTCACGTTTTTTCCATTGGATAAATGGAACTTGAGTGAATATATCCCAAAAGGAATTTTTTATTGCCAATACTTGGGCAAACTACAGAGTAGTTCAAATTGCACATTTTTGGACAATCGTGGCCAAGCTTGATCAAGTCTGGTTGATTTTGTGACTAGAATAAAAACTTAGTCTTTATCTTTCAGATCTGAACACCATGTGCTTGAGAGATGACTCTCCTCCCAAACCAAATGCCTCTATATATAGGTCTCTCTAGGGACTGCCTTCTTGGGCAGGTGGATACTAGGCAGCCATGTGTCGGCCATGTAACTGCATGTGCGGCAAGTGTCCCAGTCAACCTAAGTTAACTCTAAGTGGATGCTTCTAGAAGGCTCTAGATCTCTTTGGGCAAAATACTCTCACCATGTTCCCCATGGGGATTGAGCCCAAGACATCTTCTTCAGATCCTTGAGACTTAACCACTAAGATAAGTGGATCACTTGTTCACAAGAGCAGTAGTAAGTCTAAACTCGATATCTTTGGTCATACACACAGATGACCAAACGCTATCTGATTTCAGACTTTTCTGAACCGGCCATACCCTTGGATCATAGACTTACTTTATTACAGAGAGAGCCGTGCAATTGGAGTAATAGGAACCCATGAATGAAAGATGTATTTATGTCGATGTTAATTACAAGGGTTCATATAGAAGGTGGAGATGAAACTAACATAATAGAATTAGTGAAGGAATGTACATGATCAATGTCCATCGATGCTACAATCCTAATTTTACAAGATGTACAATGGAATGGGTGTAAACCTACAGTAAAAAAAAATAGATGTTAATACAAGGTGTCAATGATCTAGAGAGATCAAAAGAAATCATAAATAGGTCAGGATCCCAACATGAACCGAGATTCATGTTTCCTTCATTGCATATTCACTTTTTAAATGAACATAAACAGGTTGGGTCTTCGATACCTTTGCATTGGGAATGCTGCTATAAGCAGGATGAAGAGCTTTACTTCACTTTAATATGGGTGCACTAAAAAGGAATTAGAAAATAAAGACTATGTTAATGCATTTTGAGTTAGCAAATGTTTGAAGTGGGGTGGTCCACAATAACAATAAATCACAGGTTTATAGGATCTTGCAACATTTAAACCTTAGCATACACAACTTAATACTAAAAAAGATGATGAGTGAGAGATTGAAAGAGAATAGATAATTTTTCAATGTGTACGATAAGCTAGAATGCTCACCTACACTAACATATATTTGAATGTAAAATTAGAATGTGTGAATATGATAGAAATTGACAATATGTCAATCTAGGCATAAATGAGAACTAGATACAAAAAAATGTATGCCTAAGAGATATGAAGAGTGTTTGTGTGGGAATATGGAGAATATAATTAGTTTAGAATTGTTTTATAGCAAACATGAATTTTGATTATCTAAATAAAAAACTAGTGAATGAACAAGTGGGGATACATATAGACTTGTTACTCACAACATCTTGCTGACATGAACTCCTCTAGATGTCTTTGGATGTAGAGCACATTTCCTGCACGTGTGTAGAAACACTTCCTCCAAGATGGCCTCCAAGATCTCCTGCTTGAATGATTAGTCCCGTTGAGAAGATTGATCACCTTGAGTGATTAGCAATTGAGACAGATGCTACACTATGAGCTAAGATTTTCTTTTATAGTTTTTCAACCCAATGAAAAGCAATCTAAAAAAGAAACATCATAAAGCATGATCATCATTGTTTCACTATAATCGATGCAAAAAAACACTTCTCAAAAAAGCTACGAAAGAAAAGGCTGCACTGAAAATCATTGAAGTCTGCCCATGGGGATTTCTTCCCTAGTGGGTGCTTTCAAACTACCATTTTTGTTGTAGAAGGATATAGAACTAACACTACAGATGGCAATAGAAGATGCACAATTTGAAATTGTCTCCAACAATCCCTCCCTCAATGTCATAATGGTACAAGGTTTAATAACCTGCAAAACTTCTTATATTTCCAAATACCTCTTAACTTATTTCCATTGAATCTTGAGCTCATTGTGCATGAACCTGGATACTTGAGAAAGTGCAAACTAAATGTGTGGACACATATTACATAGATATATCATAGAACCAACTCCTTAGCTGTATAATGTAGCATCAAATGATCCTAAATCTACTTCCGACTATAATGACACATTTATATCCATAGGTGTCTGCATAAGCTTGGAATCTATCATCTCAAACCATTCCAATAGTTTCTCAATGTATTTGTATTGTGTCATGTAGATACACTCATCTCTATACTTGAACTCAATCTGAATAGAAAAATGTAAAATGCCTAAGTCATTTACATCAAATGTATTCTTAAGTTGTCCTTTAAACAACTAAAGATCTGAATCTTTGGGACTTGTGATAATCATATCACTTTGTAGTGCATCTTGAAACACTAGCTAGTTCATTCTCATCAAAAGTAGGAGCTTAAATAATATCTCCCAATATGTTATGCATAATTTACCTGTTCTATTTGTTCTCTCCTTGTTTGACTTCTCGTTCTTCCATTGTATTCCTTTATACCACTGTCCTTCTAGGATCGATATATCCACTTTGGTGTATTCCCAAAAAGTGGTGAAATCATTTCTGGTTCTTTCATATCTTGTTCTTTTGGAACTCAAGAACCTTCTCCAACTTCATAAGTCCAAAATTCAAGAGCTACTGGTGATGGACTAGGTATTGATTTAGGTAATGAAATTCTCTCTTCACCTACATGTCTTAGGTTTTGAGTAGGTTCACCACCCCCCTTGAATGGATGAATGCAAGCATTCAAATTCCTTGTAACAGGATCTTGTACATGCATGTGCACAATGATAGTACAATAATGAAATCTCACAAGAACACACAAAGAATACAGAGAGACAAGGCTGAACACAAGATTGGGTACAATCCCCCCCACATAATCTAATGGATGAGTCTATCAGAGTATGTGTATTTATAGGTATTTTTCATTACATCTTGAGTAGAAACATGAGGGGCGCTTTGAAAAGCATGCGTTTACAAAAAATCTGTTTATTTACAAAAGCTAGATTTCTAAGCGATCTACTATTTTTGCAAAAATATATAGAATAATATCTTTTAAATATCTCAGTAAATCCATGCACATTCGTGCCCTTATGATTCTTTAATTGCTAAATCAAAACACAATCACATAAAGAATTTCAAGACATTAAAATCCATTTGACATTCCATTATTCCATAAAGTATAACATGCCTTCCAACTGACAAGCAACTCACCACATTTGATAAGAATAAAATAGACATGGATGGCCAGTCACATGTCCCATCACTGAACAATCATAAGCACATTCCATGTAAAAAAACACATGCATGGTAATGGAAAACTAGAATTAAATGTGACTTTGAATTTAATGCTACGTGATCAAAAGCTACTTCTTCAATAGTAACACATGCATAAGTATCTACCTTTGAAGATTTAGGTTTTGGATTATCTTGAGCACTATTGCCTGATGTTTTCTTCCTGTCATTAAAAATGCTTGTTCTGCACTCTTCTATAAAATGACCTCAAATGTAGTCGAAGACTTTTTTTTGGGTGTAGAGGAAGCATTAGGAAAAGGACTACAAGACTTAGGATTAGAGGACTTACTTTCCTTCTTGGATTGTAAACTCTTATTCTCCTTCTTTGTCTTCTTCTTCTTCTTTCCCTTCGACGATGATAACATGGCTTCATCATTCTCTTCTATATTCTTTTGTTGATATTAATCTTGAAGTAAAAGGAATTGTAGCTATTCAAGTGAAAGTTCTCTATCTCTTATAAAGAGAGATAAAGAAATAACAAAAGCACGATATGAAGATGGAAATCAGTTTAGAAGTCTGTTTACCATCTCTTCCTCTAAAATATGTACTCCAACATTGATTCACTGATCTCGTAAATCTTTGAGCTTCAAAATAGGTGATTGAATTGATTCACCAACTTTCATCCTTGTGTTGGCTAGCTATCTTCATAGATGACCTTCCTAGTGATAGAGATTCTCTCACTCCAAACAAGCTTGACGAGAGGTTCTACATTACCTAATTTGAGTAATAACATGCCTCTTGACTTTCATAGCAATATATGAAAGTGCTAGTGCATCCCTTGAATCCCATCTAGATTGGTCCTCTGTGAGAAGTAATCTGGTACTAGTACACACTCCTGACAAAGTAGTTCCTTCTTCTTCACTAACCTCTTGTTGAGCAAAAATAGGAATAAGGGGTCTTCTAGAAGATCAAGTAGCCTCGTCTCCGACTTGTCTTGGCCTTGGATAAGTGCCATTGACAATATTCTACAAGTGCTTTGATACCAATAGATTCATCATGATAAAATACCACATTGGATAATTAGACACTCCTTCAAGCTTGTCTTCATTCTCAAGTCTATAGCCACTCATCTTGTTAAGGGTGCATGTCAACTATGCACTAATACCAAATGTTGGAAGTGGGGTGTGCCACAGTAACAATAAATCACAAGTTTATAGGATCTTCCAACATTTGAACCTTGAAATACACACCTTAGTACTAAAAAAGATGATGAGTGAGAGATAGAGAGAAAAGATAGGTTTTCAATGTGCATGGTAACCTAGAATGCTCGCCTATACTAACTTATATTTCAATGTCAAATTACAATATGTGAATATGATACAAATTGACAATATCTAAATCTAGACAAAAATCGGAACTACATACAAGAAATTGTGTGCATAAGCGGTATGAAGAGTGTGTTTTTGAATATGGAGAATATGAACAACTTAGAACTGTTTTATAGCAAACCCAAATTCTAATTATCTAAATAAAAAACTAGTGAATGAACAAGTGGGACAGATATAGACTTGTTACTCATACTATGTTGCTGACACAAACTCCTCCATATGTCTCGAGATATAGAGCACACTTCCTCCAAGGGGGCCTCCTAGATCTCCTCCTTGACTGAATGCTTCTCTTGAGAAGATTGATCACCTTGAGTGATTAGCATTGGAGAGAGATGCTACACTATAAGCTAAGCTTGTTCTTTTATAGTTTTGCAACCCAATGAAAAGAACTCTAAAAAGCAACATCATAAAGCAGGATCATCATCATTTCACTATAGTCCATGCAAAAAACACTTCGTGAAAAAGCTACGAAAGGAAAGGCTACTACGAAAATCACTAAAGTGTGCTTGCCAACATTTGATCGCTCATGGGTGCTTTGGAAGTATTTTGATGTAGCCATGGTACCCGCCATTTTTGTTGTAGAAGGGTATAAGAACAAAACTACAAATGACAATAGAAGATGCATAATTTGACACTATCTCCAACATCGAAAACACATGTCAAAAAACTATGCTTCAATTTAATAATTTTTCTCCTCATTTCTCTTTTTATTTTGTTTTATTTTTTAGTTCTTTTTCTATATAGTTCCTTTTCTTTTTATAATTTTCAAGTTATATTGTTTTCTCAAGTTCTTGATTTTTTGATTTATTATTTCATTTTATATTATTTACAGTATTTCAATCTTTCTTTTATTTTTTTGGTTTGATTACCTAATTTCATTTTACTTTATATTAATTATTACTTACATATTTTTTGATTAATTTGTAAAACTTATTATATTTTTAATATTTTCTTTTTTATTATGTATGTTTTATATATATTTTATTATTATAAAATACTATATATAATTTATTGATTTGATTAACTAAAGAATTAATATTATGTATTTACATTTTTTTTCTTCTTTTGTTTTAATAGATAATTAATCAGTATGAATAATAGAAAATAAAATTGATTAAAATAAAAACAAATAAAAAATTATTTGAAATATATCTTCTCTCTCTCTCTCTCTCTCTCTCTCTCTCTCTCTCCCTATCCACCCCTCTCTCTATCCATCTCTCTCTCTCTCTTTATCTTTCTCTCCCTCTCTATCATTAGTCTCTCTATGTACATTGCTGATTTTTGTTTCTCTGATGTGTCTCTATGCCTCCCTCTCTCTCTCTCGTGCTCTCTCTAGAAACCTTCACACCAATACTTTATCTATGTGTTGAGATTGAAATTCACTCTCCCCTCTCTCTGTGTAGCAGTCTTTGCATCAATCCTTTATCTACATTCTCAGCTCAACCTTCCCTTCCCCCCCCCCTCTCTCTCTAACATGTAGTCTACCGCTGCCTACGTTTGATATGGCATATTTGATCATGTGCTTAATGATCTTTCTCTCTCTCTCTCTCTCTCTATATATATATATATCCCTCTCTCTCTGTATATATGTATATATATGTATATACACACACACAATATATATATATATATATATATATATATATATATATATATATATATATATATATATATATATATATATATATATATATGTATATATATATATATATATATATATATATATATATATATATATATATATATATATATATATATATATATATATATATATATATATATATATATATACATGTCAATCCTTTATCTATGTTCTAAGCTCAACCTCCCCTTTCTGCCTCTCTTTCTCTATTTGACTATCAGTCTGCCACCTCCTACGTTCGATATAACATATTCACTAATGTGCTTAATCATCTCTCTCTCTCTCTCTCTTTGATCCTTAGTGTGTCACATTTGATCTTCCATATTTTCTATGTTGCCTAATCATTTATCTCTCTCTCTCTCTCTATGCCATCCTCTATGCCACTCTTTGCTAGCATCCATTCTAGAATTTTTCGACCTTGTGACATAATAATAAGCTACCCCAGGCTGAAATCATTGCATCACACTAGCTCGTCAGTGGGAGGACTTGAGGAGTCATGCTTGAAAGACAAGTTTCTCCAAAATGCAAGTTTGCACAAAACATTGATTAAATTAGAAAATGACGCAAAGGTGATTACATTAAAATGACTGAAAGGTGATACAATGGCCCAAGCCAGCCAATGTTAGACATCTCGGGCAAATGTTGAAGGTAGTCAGCCCACTTGAAGGGTCAGAAGCAAATACAGGGACAAAAAGGTGAAATAGGGCTTCTCGATGGCATGGAGTTTTCTTTCGAGATGGGATGTGCTCGAGGGATGCGAAAGGGGGCTAGGGCATGTTGATCGCAAGAATGCTAGATCAGGCATTGGATGATTAATGGGGTCCCTCTCATAGTTGCACACAATTAGATGCCTGACAGCAAACTAGCCAAGCACCTAACTTCATGGGTAGAAAACCAAGGGGGGAGGAGGGGGAAGTGGTTGCCCAAAGGTTGTTACATATTCTTCTCCACTTTGAAGAGTTTGATGTCCTCATCAAGCTATGGTGGTCAAGATGTGGATGGATGAGCAACTCAAAATTCATCTACGATGGAGCGAGATGTCCGTGAAAAATTGTGTTCAACTACCTATGAGGCCTAGTTGAGCGGTCTATCATGCCACTTGACAAGAAACTACTTGACTGGATAGCTACCTCTCTCCTTCAAAATGATTTTGAGATGTCATAGTCTTGAAGTTCATTGGGTAGAATCACTTGTCTCCCAAATCAGTTATGAGTGTGGAAGCATTTGAGCAAGCTTGCATGAGATATTATGAATACATACCTCCAATGGAAGGTCCAATTGGTAGGTTACTTGATTGATTCGTTGTTTGACTTTGTATGGCCCATACTATTGATAATTGAGCTTCGGAGTAAAGGTCTTGGTACTCACAAGCACAAGGTCTCCTTCTTGAAATGTTGGGGTTTCTATCTCAACTGGTTAACATGCTTTATGGTCCATTCCTTTCTTTTCACTGAGACTTCTTTCGCTTGACCGAGCTTGGATTGCCATTCCCTAAGAAAGACTCGAGATTCACAATTTCCAACTAATAAGAGTTCATTTGACATGAGGGCCATAGACATGAATACATCTTTTCCCGTGGTCACCTCAAAAGGAGTCAAATTCTTTGCCCAATCTCTTTGTTCTGCTTGCACATAACGTTGAAGAGAATCCTCCACTATTTGGTTGATACATTTGGTTTGACCCTCTATTTCAGGTTGGTAGGCAGATGAGAACTGTAAATGAGTACCCAAGAGTGAAAATAATTCTTTCCATAACTTATTTAGAAAGTGTGTATCTGGATCTGAAGTTATGGCCAATGGTAACACATTATATTTAAATACATGGTGGAAGAAACTTTGTGCCACCACTTTTGCTATCATCAATGGTTTCATTGGGATAAAATGTGCCTGTTTTGAGGAGTAGTCCAGGACTATGAAGATAGCAATGAACCGTTGCAATGCTTGTAGATCTATTATAAAGTCCATGCTTACCATATCCCATGGTTGATTCGAAACGTGCATAGGTTGAAGTAGTCCAGCCGGTTTGCTGTAATGCTGCCTTCTAATTAATTGGCAAGTTGGAAATGTTTGCACATATTCTATCACATTTCAGCTTGGGTGAAAAGACGTTGCTTCAAATGTTGATAACTTTGCCTTTGTCCACCGTGTAGTGCAAGTTGGCAATCATGTGCCTCCATAATAGTGAGTGTTGGATTGCTTCATCATTTGGAATATATAATTGCTTTTTTGCAAAGCATGTTATTGATTATTGTGTATTTGCCCTTGCTATCTATTCCATATGCGTCTCCTTTACAATCCTTGTATTTTTGGATCCACTTGCTGCAATCGTCTAACTTGATCCTTCAATTTAGTCTCTGCCATGAACAAATTTGCCAATGTAGGCATTTGACTCAATGTGTCCAATATCACATTTTGCTTCCCTAGTTTATGAATGATATATGTCAAATTCGGCAAAAAAGTCTTGCCATCTGGCTTGTTTTAAAGATAGCTTCAGCTAAGTGAAAAAATATTTTAAGGATATTTTATCTCTGTAGAGCTAGGTATGTTTGTCTTGAAAGTAGTGCCTCCATTTCCTTAGATAGTGGATCATTGCGAGCATCTCTTTCTCATGAGTGCTCCAGTATAGTTCTATTCTTGAAAATTTATGTGACTCATAGGCCACAATGCATCTGTCTTGCATAAGCAATGCTGCAATCATTAGACCTTATGCATGTATATGAATTTCAAAAGGTTTTTCGAGTTTTAGAAGCTTTAACACTAATGCTTCACACTTTAACTGCTTCCATTGCTCAAAAGCATCTTCTTCACGAGAGCCCCACACAAAGCAACCTTTGCTTTTTGTTAACTCTATAAGTGGAGAAACACTCTTACTGAAATATTTGATGAGTTTTCTTGGAAACTAACAAAAACCTATAAATGTTTTGATTTCACGAAGGGTACAAGGCAATGCAGACTGTTGCACTGCCTTTCGCAAATGGATCCTACACAAGGAACCTATTCTTGTGTTACCTTTACTCATGAAAGAGGATATATGATCCTTTTTTATTGAGATCTTCAAAGTATGTAGTTGTGACTTAAGAAATATTGATATAATTTTGTATTGATGTGTATGAACACTACTAGGAATGTTGGAGCACCTTTTTTTGTCTTCACAAGTTATTTTCCCGGGCTTATATATACGCTTATAATCGTAACATGTCAATTAGGTTTTATACATTCATTGGGTAATACATTTAGTATTGTGTTGTTCCCTTCTTCATTGTGACATTCCTATGCTTTTGTAGACTTAGAACCCCACCACTTGTTATTAGAGCATGTCACCATTTCATTTGGGTCATTTTGTCGACACCCCTTCGATCACAATCTCATAAATGCATAAAGACTCATGAGCATATAGCCCATATATAATTCTAAGAAGTGGTTCTAGAACCACATCTAAGTTGTGAGTAGTGTTTTTGTTTCTTTTTCTTCTTTTTCCTTTTTCTTCTTTTTGTAGCAACCATTAATGTAATACTTCTTTACTTCTTCTTTTTGTGGTGGAAGAAGCATACCTTCCTAGCTAGATATCTAACACTAATTTAGAATCTTTGCAAAGTTTTTGTTTAAGGGGAAAGGCCTAGCCCCTTGTCAGAGTTGAGGATCTAGAGCTAGTCTTTAGCATGAATTAGGATTTCACTTCCTAAGTGTTTTAAAAATGTCACATGGTTTATCTATAAAAACTAAGAAATTCTTTTTACTAAGAGCTTTACGTCAAAATGTTCTATCTACGTATCTACTTGAACTATAAGACTTCTCAACCTATTCTTCAAGTATAAAAGTTCCTACGAGTGTTTCTAAACCTATCTTATTTTACATTAAAAATCTCTTTCAATTGCTTAGAATAATTGAGTCTCTAATGTTTTATAGTTTTCTAATATCATGATTGATTTTTCACAATACACACTTATCTTTCCTTGTTGCTATTTTTGTAGTTATGTATATTAGACGAAGATAATTTTCTAGTTAGAGGGAATGGAGCACGAAAAGCTTTAGAGAATAAAGTCAAATCAAAAGTGGATTTACATTCTAGTATTCAATATCTTCCAAATTTGAATCTCGATTTATTCTATGTTGTACATAATCAATACAATGGGGACCTTGATTTTGCACTATTCTATCTGAAGTCACTATCTAAGTGCATGGTCTATTCCTCATTGCCATTTAATGCATATGGGGACGTCTTGAGAGAACAACAACATTCAAGATATTTGGTTTATGCCCAAGGGTTCAATGCTGCTAGATTTGGTTAGTTCATATGCTATTCTAGCTATGCATTGGCTGTAGAGGTCTCAACTATAGAAACTATTGCTGGCTACAAGAGGAAAGATTGTCTCAGATAGAGAGGAGGCTTTCTAGAGTCAAGCTCATTCAAAAGGCTGAAAGAAGACTAATGGCATTTTTCACCAATATCATCATTTTAAAAATTTTATATACATCCATATGTATTTTTTGGCCAGAATAATACTTAAAGATATTCCAACTACTATAGCTTCACATTGGAATGAAATGTCATTCTTTTTGTATTTGATCCATCTATCCTAAAAGGAGTTTTCTCCTTTTAGTGATATTTTAATGACATGTTCTATATAGTTTATCTATTGATAATATTTGGCATGTGCTCCTTTGTGATCGTTTTCTAAAGAACCAATCAAAAGGCTCATTACACAAATTAATTTGTATGACTCCGTCTTTTCTTTTGCACCTAAAGAAGCTTGTTCTTGCTTGATAATGAGACTTTTCCATGCCCTGAGTGTTCCATGTGGTAAGTATTTCTTTTTTTTTTCAAAGAGTGGACCATAAAAAAGATGAATATGGTGTAGAAACATAAAGGTTAAGATCAATATATGTTTATTTCAAAACCTAATGGTGGACTAACCCTTTCAAACTCACCAAGTAGAAGTTATCTCTTTGAGACTCCAAGCCTTTGTGATGGTCTCTATAAGCTTTGTGATTGCCTTTATGAATTCAATCACATACATGTAGGAACTGACTTGTTACCTCATGATATTCAAAAGTTTATCTAGTATGAGCCCACACATCTATTCTTTTTCTTGCTATTTTTGGATTTCATTTTAAGTTTTTATAACCTCCTAGAATTGTTTCGATCAATTCCACATTGCATTTAGCTGTTTTCCATGGGTCTTATAGAAGAATCTTTTTGTGTTTGCATATGCCATTGACACATCCTTTAGTACATCACTTGTATTTTGCAAACGCTTTGGATCTTTTCTTAGATGAACTTCACCACCATGAAATCCCATTTTTGAAAGTAGAGACTCACATTTTTTTATGCATTCATTTGCAAGAGCTATAGGCTTGATGGAATATGCATAAGTTAAAAAAAATTACATCCTCAATGATCCTAAAATATGCATGCAATGTACATATATGTACATTAATGAGTAATTCAAGAGAAACTTTTGAAATTGCTTTATAAGCCTTTCTATTCACTCTAACACCATCACAAACCTCCTAAAGTTGAGATGGTTCTTAGAACAAATTCATTTCTTTCATGATTTTTTTAAATAACCTCTTCTAAAAATGCATTTTCATTCAATTTCAATCATTTTAAAACATCATGGCAACTCATAATTTCATTACATAAACGTACACATTAAAAAACTACTCATGTTTAAACTAGAACATTTTTTCATCTACCCATACGGTCTCATGCATTTCTCTGATAATCTTGCCTTGAAGATTGTTTTTATCCACTACGCATTATGGATACTTCACGGTACCTTTAGTGTGTCGCGAAATGAATCCATCCTTTAGAAAGAAGTTGTAAGACTTTCTCATGATGGATCTAAACTTATTTGTGGACCACAATAAGGAAGGCGTACTCATACTTGTGGAATAACTCATGAATATAAACTAGTGGAACATAAGTCAACATATTTGATTCTCTTTCTCTCTGATCATCGTCATCAGAATCATCATCAAATTTCTCTCTTGAAAGCATGTCACAAACTGTATTTACCCTTCCAGCTATATGGACAAAATCTAGATTAATAAACTAAACATGAGAAGAACGATTTGCAATTATTCCTATCAGTGCAAAACAATTAGCCTTAACAATCAGATTGGGTCCTATGAAATAATATTTGTCTAATTTTAAAGATATGACTAAACCCCACAACTCTCCCTTTATCCATGGATACTTTCTTTGAGTGTCGTGCAATAGATTAGCACCAAAATAAACTGTGTATCTCTTCATCTCATTGTCATCTAGACTATGATCTAAGCTATGCCAATAAGATTGGTCTCAATAGTCAAAACAATAGGATGTTTTCTTCATAATCAACATGTTTAAGATTTGAAGCTCCAATTAATAATTTATTGAGAAATTTTCCCTTCTTTCCTAGGAGATCATATAAAGGGTTTGTGTTGACCTAAGTACCAACTAATGGACTTGTGGAGAAAGAGACTATACCTCAATCCCCCTCAAGTGCATATAGTGGGGATTCACGCTTTAATTATCAATCTGATGAGTATACAAACCTAGCCGAGTGTATGAGGACATGCAATCAAGTGATGATCAATGCAAATGAACTACTTAAAGAGTGCAAACAAGGTAAAGGCTAATCCAAACAAGCTTCAACTGTCAGTCATGGTGTCACGGTACTTGGTGCAGCAGCCGTCAGTAAATCGAGCGTTTTTCTCAGCTCCGAACTCCAAATATAGCGAATAGCATATGCGTTTCGAAGCTCTCAAGAAGACGCATCCAATGGCAGTAGTTTCACTCAATTCCAACACTCCTACTTCAAGTTATGAGCAAAATACTGAGTCGCGGGAAAACCTTCCTACACTTCAGCACTTCCTACACTTCGCACACACCTTAACTACAACAAACAAACACTTTCATGGATAGACAACACTTCCTAACACTCTTTCCAAGCAATACACATGCATACAAGATTGCCAAGAAGAAGATACAGAGTGAAGAAGACACAAATTCGAATTTCTGTGCTCTCTATTCTCACAATGGCAAAAAGTCTTTACAAAGAGTCACAAACTGACTTATATACTTGTGCCCTAAAAATGGTCCTTTCACATAAGAGACCGGCACTTTATTCACTAAAAGAATAATTTCTTACTAATTTACATGGGTAAGTTTCTAATCTTCTGCGCGGATGCATCTAGAGGACTCCTCTAGTGCATTTACAACAGAAAATATATTACAAGAATGGTTATAATACAAAAATAAGATGTCCAAATCGGAAAAATTTTGGGGCCCGTCTTTTTCTTTGCTTTGTGTTCTCTTGAGCTCTGCAACAGTTTGCAACATGAGAAAAGTGAGGGATCCAAATAACATAAAAGATAGAGGCTCCTAATAATCACCTCACCTCATTGACATTATGACACACCTCAAAAATTCTAATGGCCTCAAGTTTCTACTAGTTTGGTCTTTAGCCATGAAGTGCACACATGTGTCCTTCAATAAGAACTTTGTCAACTTCAACATTAGATTTCTGTAAAGAAAATATCAAACCTATCTCCTCAAATCTCTCAAAAACTCTCTCATACTCAAAGATATGGTCACTAACAAATTTTCTACAGCCAACAGTGTCTAAAGATTCATAACAATCATTGTGTGAACCAAAGAATTCATCACTCCTTATGGCAAAGTACACATACATACAAGGCCCAATGGATTCTTCATCATAGTGATGTCTCTTCTCTCAATACCTAAATGAAATTGATCATAATCCGAATACACATTCACTCATGGAGTAAATAGAATGCCCAAGAAATGCTTCAACAAAGTTTTCTACTATAGTTCCTATTCCTATATTTCAGAATTGGACTTGGTTTAGAGATTGCAAATCTTGAATGAAATGAAGCTTCCTATTATTTTTCAACGCCATGAATCATCTTTTCAAATATCTTGCTGAGGATCACACTAATATTCTCATTGAAATCATTTCTTTTAACAGTAGCATTAAATCAAGTAAATGAGCTTGAGGATAGAGAATAGGCCATACATTTCATGGAATATGAGGAACTATGAAAATAATAATGGGGGGAACTTGTTTCGGATCTACTACTATTTCATTTGGAAAAAGAGCAAACACTTTTTCATGCCTTTTGATTACTACAATAAAATTTTCCTTTTCTTTCTTTTTCACAAAATTCAATCTTCTTTAGAGTCTAATCAATAAAATGGTGCCCAATCAACTCTTGTTTTCTTAATATTCAATCTTCAGACACTCTTTTGAACTTTTCATAACAGTCTCTTAGTAGTGGTTGAACTATAGGTTTAATCCTTTTTCTATGGTGTTGTATTTTGTTTCAACTTTTACTTCATGCTATTGTGAAAAATTAGCAAGTATGAGATATGCTTCAATCAAAGTAAGCATATCGATTTCATATCTTTCTTTATCTTAGAGATCTTGCTTAGGTTCTTCTGAACTAGTAGAACTGCTTTCCAATTCAAATAGGGAGTCAATTTGTTCATCAAGCACTATTATTCTTAAGTCTCTATAACGTTTTTCATATATATTCTCTGATTTATTTGTGATGTTTTCTTTTTGCAAGTAATGTAACTTAAATGCAAAAAATGTAAAAAATAGTTTTGAAAACTATGTAAAGAGTCGTGCAGAACATCAAACCATTTTCCATTGTAGTCTTGCTCAACAGTGGATCCTAACATAAAGTTTGATCTAAAAATGCTCCTAATTCCCTCACCATTGCCATTTATTGGAGCTCAATCATGAGAGATTATGGGGTTTCTCCGTAGATGTTTCATATCTCTTTCATGATTTGAATAATTTTTTAGGACTTGCGAGCAGTGCAAAGAGGATCTTGAGTGGGATCTTGCATAGGATGATCCGTCATCCATAGCCCTTTTTTCCATTCAAATTTGAGCTATAAATGGTTGCCCAAAAATAGCTTCATATGAACAATTATCGTAGACAAAAAAGTGGGATTCCTCTAAAACCTCCCCACTTGTCATAGGCATAAGTGCACAAGCCCCTAGCACAACTCCAGAGCCATTGTCTGTAGTCCTCATTAGCCAAACATGTTCTTTGTTTATCGGCCATCTAAATTTTTCATATAATTTTTTAGAGATCACATTTATCTCTCGCTCGGATTCAATTAAGTCCAAAGCTAAATATGATTCTCTATCATTTGTCAAATTTACTTTTACTTTTGGCATTCCTCTTGCCCAAAAAGTTAAATTGTAATTACTTTTAGATTCTCATCTCTTCATTAGGTATTATTGGTCGAAGGAAATTTTTGTTCACTTGACATATTCAAGCTCATCATCTTCACTTTGAGATGAGTCACTCAAACTAATAGCTTCATTCATTACCTAAGTGACCTCAAATGGCTCTTCCATCTCTATATCTTCAGGCAATAGGAATCTTTTCATTCTAATCAATTTAATGAAGCTATCTTTGAATTCACGCTTTATAATCAAGAAAACTTGCTGCAAAGCATTGTTACTTGGCTTTTCATTAAAATATAATTTAAGATATCATTTGTATTATTTTTTTCTAATTATAAGATCAGTATGGCCTTAGTAGATCTCTTTTTCTTCTTGTTTTCATTTTCTTGGATGTATTAGTTCCCTCAATAGCTTCCTAATTCTTTTCAGCTACTTTTTTATTATTCCTTGATTTTTGTTTGGGTCTTTTTGAGCTTGATTTTCCTTAACTAGTTGCTTTCCTTCTATAAGTTCCTTTCTTCTTGTTTCTTCTTGAGATGCAAGAGACTTCCCCATTAGACTCCTTAGCTTACCTTCTAGTTACTTTTCTTTTAGCCTTTTCTTCATCTTGCATCTCATATCTTGTCCTCTTATCCTCAAGGTTGAGAATATGTGGGTGGATAGATAGTTGATATAGATGTGACTTCTATGCATGATCGCATCTGGGGCTCTTAGTAGAGCTTCAATCGAGTGATTCTTTTGATACTAAGATCTATCTTCATCTTCATCTCCTACCACTAGTGGTTGTAGCTTATTTGTAGATGTGCTAGCATTAGTGTTTGAAACATATTCCTATAGATTCTTAATTCCTCCCTTCCCCTACTTTACAAGTAGAGGAAGATGGGTCCTGAAGTTGCATAATTTTTTATCTATATAAATAAATAGCTAGTGCTCTTTTGCTAGCTTTAGTTCTTTTTATGCATAAGAAAAGTGTTCCTTGATATTGCAATAGACACACCTTCTTCCTCTAGATCCTTTTCTATCATTATGCTTAGTATTTATTTGATAAATGGGCGAACTAGTGACAATGGAACTTTTTGATATAACTCGTACTTGGTTGAGAAGAAACAAGATCTTGAAAATCCATCGTGTACACCTTGTTATGAAGGCTAGCTATCTCTTTTGATAGAGATGCTTGCATCAGCATAATGTTCTTCCATTTTTACTAATGATGTGTAAGATATAGACATAACATCTGCCATAGCCGCTATTGTAGATACATTTAGACCCATTGGAATAGGTATGTCTCTATGATGCATAGGTATCTATGAAAGGAGGCTTCACTTCTTGAATAGATTTTTTTTTTAATTTCTCTTTGGTCTATCTCTAGAGTTTGTTTTCCTCTATAAGTCTAGACCTAAAAATGATTCTTTCTCTAGGTTTCTAAGACTAGATCAAGGTTTACTTAAGAGTTTAGATGTTTAAGATGAAGCCTATACTAGGGTTTGACTATATTCCTCTTTGCCTAGGCCTCTTAGTCCAATTTGAGTTGGCTTCTCCTTTTGCATAATCTTTGCAACTTGATTTCTTTTTTTCTTTTTTTATTTTGTGATTAAAAATAATCCTTTATTTTCTCTTAGTGTGAATATGAATAGGCATTATTTTTTTAATGGTTGTTTTAATACTCTAATGAGTTTTAATTACTAAAAGCCATTTTCTATCATCAAGTGTTTTGGTTAATTTTATGTTTTTTAGTGTTTAGGACGTTTTTTAATTTCTTTTTAAAAATGTATTTGAAGTTAAAATTTTTCTTCGTATATTTCAGGACTTATATTGTTTTTTTTGTGGCCTTTTTAGAGTTTTATTGTTTTTTCTTTTTACGATATATTTATGGTTTTTGATTTTTTTGTTCTTTCTATGAAAATTTGGCTAACAAAATAGCAAAGGATGCTTGCGGTACACTTGCCACTCTATACAAGGCAAAGAAATGAGGCTCATGTTCCTTACTTGTGAAAATAGTTGGAGACTAAGCATATGAATGAAGGAGATTATATGGAGAGTTTTTTTACAAAGATGAAAGATTTGAAAGCGCAATTGATTTGTGTTCATCAACTCTTGCGAGGAGTTCACTTGTGAAGATCGTTGTTAATGGTCCTCTTGATTCATATGAGAGTTTTTCTTCTACTCTTCTGTTAATGATGAAAGAAAATCAAATGCCTTAACATTTGAGGAGTTCATCTCTATTTTATAGGAGGAAGATTAGTCTAGGAAAAACATATCATTGTGCATGTTGCAGATCAAAATTTCTTAGCTAGTCAGAAGGGCAAAGGAAAATGGATCTCATCTACTAGTAGGCATAAACTTGCTAATTCTACATAGTAAAAAAGGAAACACAAAGACAAGAAAAAAAACAAAAAGAAAAAAGATTTCTACAAATACTGGAAAGGAAATGATCATGTCATAAAGATTTCTCCAAAATTGACTTTGCTGTTCTAGAGGCCTCTACACCTAAGACACAATTTGCTGATCTTATGCAAAATAAGGAGTTGTTTGTTACTATTTGCAGCCATGAGCCATCTTTGCATGAACATTGTATGTGTGTAGTAGACTCATATGTTTGGTACTTTGACATTGGGGCAAGCGAACATATTACCTCGTAGTCTAGTTTTGTTAATTCACTTGAGCCTGTTCATGTAGGGAATCCTCTCACATACACCAACAACTCCTCTTATTGTATCATGGGAGTTGGTAAGATCATTCCAACTACTCTTGATGTTATCTCTTTCACATTGTGAGATGCTTTGTTTGTGGGAGGGATCAATAAAAAGCTACTATTAGTTTCAACATCCGTCAAGACTGGCTTGGTTGTCAAATTTGTTTATGAGAGATGTACACTTCATGGTCTCTAAAATGGCAATGCTATTATTGCTTTTGGCATTTTATGTAGTGGGTTTTATAAGCTCATATATAACTCAAGATCTATCAATGATTTCGAATGTGCACTTCAAGGTTCCTATGCTATCTCAAATTCAAAGCTTTGGCATGCACATTTTGGTCATCTAAATTTTGCTACTTTGCTATGCATGCATAAATTAAAAATGGTTTCTTCTCTATTCAAACATGAGGCATTTGGTAAAATTGGTTGTGAATGCTTTATTTTGGGTAGAATACAGTGTTTCTCCTTCCCAAAGGATAGTTCATTTTGAACTACTTAGAAATTGGAGCTTGTTCCTAGTGATGTATGTGGTCCTATGTAGACACTTTATTTTGGGAACTACCTTTACCTCATGACTTTTATTGATGATTTTTCCAAGCATGCATGGGTCTATGCATTGAAAGAGATTTTTGAAGTGTGCATGTGCTTCAAAAAAAAATTGTTTTTGGCTGAAAATCTATCATGTAAAATGAGCACTATCTATTTTGATCCAATTTTGGCTGAAAATCTATCATGTAAAATGAGCACTATCTATTTTGATCCAAGGGGGATACAAGTTTTCTAATTCTAATGCATTTTTGGATGAATGTGGGATAAATCATCAATTTACATTGCCATATACACCTCAACAAAATAGAATTTTTGAAAGAAATAACAATTCTCTCATGGAGATGGAGAGGTATATGGTCAAAAGTTCGGCTTTACTATATAGCTTCTAGCTTGAGGCTGTTATGTTTGTAGCATATGTACTTTAGAGGTGTCACACCAAAGCACTACAATCGAACACTCCATAAAGGCTTCTCATGATCACAAGCCATCATTTCCTCATATGTTCGTTTTTAATTGTGTGGCATATGCACCACTATGTGAACAACAAGATAGAAAATTGGATGGTAAATTAGTGAACTGTATTTTTGTTTGCTAGAGTTATGAAAGCAATGGATAACGTCTATATCATCTATAGAGTAAACACATTTTGGTTATTCTTGATGTTGTTTTTGTGGAAGATGCAAAAATTCAGCCATTACGTTCATGTATGAAGGAGACACAAGTTAGCTCCAAAGATGCATATGACAATCTGCTGCCTCTTTTTATAGGTGGATAACCAAATGCTTGTCCAAATTAGGCAATTTCTCAAACTTTATAGGTTTGACATGATGATGCAAATCATTCCATTTGTGATGTAGATTAACATGATGCACTTTTTGATGAGAGGGTAGATATATAGGAGGCAAACAATATGCCTAAATGGTTGGTGTAGACTTTTCAAAATAACCATTTAGATGCACCTTTATCATATCATGCTCCTTCATGCTCTCATATCGATTCTTTTGCATCAATTTGCTATGTTGTAGCTGCCTCCAGTCTTTGTGATGAGAATGAGCCCATTTCTTTTGATGAAGCACAAAATTTAGAAAATTTGATGGTTGTTATGAAATCTGAATATGATACCATTTAGGAGAATGGTACCTAGTCCTTATGTGATTTTCTTGTTGGCAAAAAGGCCATTGGCACTCATTAGGTATACAAGCTGAAACATAAGCTTGATGGAATAGTGACATGTATAAAACTAGGCTTGTTACAAAAGATTATGCTCAAGAAAGAGGCATTGATTTTGATGAGTTATTTGCACCCACATGCCAAATGACTATCATTCATAGCATTTGTGTAGTTGTACCCCATCATGGTTGGAATGTACATCATTTGGACATTAAAAATGAATTTCTAAGTGGGGACTTAGATGAAGAAGTGTATGTTTTTAGCCCCATGGTTTTGTGTGGAGAGGGCATGAAAACAAAGTGTGCAGGTTGAAAAAAGCATTATATGGTTTGATGCAAGCACCCCATGCTTGGTAAGAAAAGATACATGCCTACTTTGCACATGGTTTTGAGAATAGTCCAAGTGAGAGCACCTTATATGTTAAGTGTGATAATGACGTGCTTCTAATCATTGTCGTCTATGTTGATGACATGCTCCTCACTAGTCCTAATGAGAAGCATATTGATAATTTTAAGGCTAATTTGAATGCGTCTTTTAAGATGTCACATTTTAGGCATTTGCACCATTCTTTTCACCTTGACTCCTTTTTCTTTGATTGTAGTTGTAGTACCATCTCATACCTTAATGCCTGGTCTCATGCTTTCTGTAGTGTAGAAGGAGGGACTTGAAGTCCCTTGATCATCATTTGATGTATTCCTTATTCCTTAACCTCTATTCGGACCTCTTCCATTTCTACTTCTTCCTCTTGATGATCCTTCATAGAGAGCTTGTCCTTGAGATCCTTTTTTATTTGAAGTACAACCATTTAGATTCATCTTGTGTATGAACATGACTCCAACACATGTTGATTTAAATCTTGTAACTCTCCTCTAACATAAACATAGATAATTAATGGTTTCCACCTCTCATCATCCTTCAGTCCATTAATAGTATGTGCAACTAAGTCATCGTCCTCCACATGAGCTTGAATTGATCTTAGCTGATATGCAATCTCGTTAACCTTCTATTAACAATCATTCATGGATGTCTTTTTAATTATCTTTATGTGGCTCAACTCATTTTTGTTGTGTAGATTTTGCATGGATGTTGCATCTTCTACCTTCATGTAGTGTTGATGACGAACCTCTTCTCAGAGTGATTCAAATTATTTATCAAGGTATTATAATATTCTTCAAGCTTCCATTCCTTTGTCTAATACCAATTTTGGAGTTTGTTGACCTCCAAAGTATAGCTAGAAGTAGGTGTCACCCACTAAGATGTAGTTATCCTTCTCACAAACTAGTTATGCTTTCAAAGCTTAGTGCTCTCCAGTCACTTGAGTTTAAAAACGAAATCATACATATAATAAAAACTATCAGATTTCAAATGAGCTATAGAAAACTCGTGGATAAATACCCTAGGAGATATGACCTCTATAAATTTATAGGTCTAATGGAGAACTTGAACCAAAAATGAACCCGAGAGCACACAATACCTGCATAGACCATTCCTTTGAGCACACATATTCAATGAATATGAAAATTTATAGGATGCTAGTAGAAAACATAAGATTCCCGATGTTTATATATTGAATAAGATGCAAACTCTAGAATCTTTGTCTACAAAATGACAATAAGGCATAGATGGACATATGACTCTCTCTTGAACTTCAAAGAAGCTCACTATCTCGCCTCTGTTATTATAACAAAAAAATGTTGATATATTTAGGTAATGATGTGTGTGAATACACTAGGATTATCGAGGCGCTTTTTTCCCCTGTCAGGAGGTTTTTCCTCCCAACTTGTATATATGCCTATAACCCTAACGGGTCACTTATCTTTGTACATTCTCTTGGTAATACATTCAGTATTGTGTGTTGTGCTCCATGCTTCTTCTTCTTCCTTGTGTTGTTTGCGTGCTTCCATAGAGCTCAAACTCGAGCAATTGGTATTAGAGCAGGTTGTTGCTTCATCTAGGGCATCGTTGACACCCCTCCGGTCACAATCTCATAATCAAACAAATGCACTACCAATCTCCAAATTCATTATTGTAGTGCCTACATTGGCAATTTTGTCTTTTTGTGCCAAATATATATATAGGACTTGATTCGCGAGTATGAGCATCTCAAAGTGTGCTATAGGTTTAGTAGAACTCGAGAAGGTACTTCTGTTCAACTTTTTGAGATATAGTGATCACTCTACATCAAGGTATTTTAATCAATGGCCATGGTTGAAGTAGTGATGTATTCCATATGTTGGCTACTGAGCATAAGTTGGATGGTATTAATTACCCATTATGGGCTTATATGGATGGTATTAATTACCCATTATGGGCTTATATGATGCATCATGTATTGGTTGCAAAAATATCATGGAATATTGTGTAGCGTGTTGAAAATTTTCTATTACACCTACAAATATAGTTACTAAAGCTGGTGTGGATGGCATTGAAGATGCTGATATTCTTTAGGTTCCTATTTGTACTATGGTTCTTGCTCCAACTACTACATATTAAAATATCTAGGCACATGTGTTTCTAGCCTTGTCTATCAACCATGCCATTATTCCTCACATTCCCTCTTCCAAAACAACAAAGGATGCTTCGGATACACTTACCAATTTATAAAACTCAAGGAATGAGGCTCATGTTGCTTACCTCTAAAAACAGTTGGAGAGTATGCACATGAATGAAGGAGATTCCATGGATAGTTTTTTGACAAAGATCAAAGATTTGAACGAGCAATTGATTTTTGCTCATGAAGTCTTCACTGATAGTTCACTTGTGAAGACTATTTTGAATGGCCTTCTAGATTGGTATCAGAGTTTTGCTTCTACTCTTTGATTGATGATGAAAGGAAATCCAAACACCTTAACATTTTAGGAGTTAGTCTCTATTCTATTACAAGAAGATCAATCTAGGCATAACATGCTCATTATGTGTGTTGTAGATCAAACTTTCCTAACTAGTCAGAAGGTCAAATGTCAATGGTGCTCTTCTATTAGTAAGTAGAAATTTGCTAATTCTCCACAATCTAAGAAGGATGATAGAGACGAGAAGAAAATAGAAAAGGAGAAATTGTTTTGCAAATATTCTAAAGGAAATGATCATCATAGAGAGTTGTCCAAAACTAGCTGCAAAAGTAGCAAAGAAGAAAGAGGCTGGAATGGTTATTAGAGAGGCCTTTACACCCAACATTGAGTCTACTAATCTTGTGTAGAATGAAGAGTGGGCATTGACTACTGTTTGCAATTATGACCCATCTTCTCATGAATAGTGTATGTTTGCAGTAGACTCACATGTTTGGTACTTTGATAATGGGGCAACAAAACATATGATCTCACAACGTAGTTTCTTCACTTCACTTGAGCCAACCCCTATAGGGAATACTATCACATGCACCAAAAACTCCTCTTATGCTGTCATGGGAGTTGGTAAGATCATTCTAACTATGTTGAGGTTAGTATTATACATTTTCAAATGTTCTATTTGTGCAAGGGATGAAGAAAAATCTATTATCAATTTTGACATTAGCCAAGATCCGCTTGGTTGTGAAATTTGTTGATGACAAATGTACATTTCATGAATTGTCGTATGGTGATTGTTGGAACAAAGCAATCACAAATTGATGATTACAAAGAGTTTGAAGAAATTCAATGATCAGATTGAAGTTCAAGAAGTCATTTGAGAATGTGAAGAGGCCTCAGAAGTGAAGCTTGTATACATATGTACATTACAGGTGGAAATACTTGTACTATGAGTATAGGAAATCCTTAGGATGGTAAGGAGTAATGTAATAGACATGGGATAAGTCTAGAATCATATGTATATAAGTCAATGATGTAAAGGAATAAATGAGAGAGTCATTAGAAGCCAAGTGTCATTGTGATAGATGTGACCAGATTCATTTTCAGAAGTTAGCATCGAGTCTTTCTTTGATTTCTCTCAGCGTGATCATGTGGATCAGGAAATCTTTTGTACACATCTAATCTAGAAGCTAATGAAGCTATGTTCAAAGTTTCATTGCGTAATTCCTTTCATGCTCTGAGTATAATCAATAGGATCATGTGTATGTAAAGTCTGCAAGTAGACCTCTCAGAGTCAGACACTTTTTTGTGTCAATGTTTTGCTTAGATCTTAGTGCACAGTGTAAAGTTTTCGATGAATGAGCATTCAAAATCTAAGTTAGAAGGTAAGGAAGCTATGGCTAAAATCATTTAGCAAAACATGATCTGTGCTGTGAGAAGTCAACCTTAGAAGTTAGCTATGTCAAAGTCGCTTCTTGAGGAAGAAAATTTTTGACATACTTTTGATCTAAAGGATCAAATTAAAGTTTTAATGATTCTTTTGAGGGACTAATGGTTGATATGATTGCAAGAAGGTGGCATGGAGATATGTGCATCATTAGTTTGAAGAAATCTGAAGATATGTGAAGGTAATGAAGTCAATATTTGAAGCAGACTTCTTGAAGAAGGAAGATTTTCACTTAGAGAAGTGATAGTGGAAGATTTGGTAAATAAAGGTAACATTTGTGTAAATTTTGATCCATAGCTGATATAGAGGTGCTCTTAAATCAGTAGAGATCAAACATTTGGAGATTTAGAGGTCTCCAATAGTGGTGTCAGAGCTGAAGGTGCAATACAAGTGAAGTAAAGGCATTGGAAGTCCCGATTATGGCAGATATTGAGGTTCATTCTAATTGAAGGTGGATAAGGTCAAATTCTTGAAGACAATGTGAAGAAGTACAAAGGATCAAGTAGGATTAAAGCTTCATATCAAAGGTACACTATATTATCATAAATCCTAGTAATTGCGGACATAGAAGATCAAAGATGGGAGAAAGCTTGTAGACTGATAAGCTAGATAGGGAGAACTATCGAGCTTGGTCCATGAGGATGGAGGCACACCTCATGAATAAATATCTGATGGCATTTATTATAGGAGAAGAAGAAAAGCCTGATTTTGAAGATCCTAGTGTTCCAACTAGGGAGGAACTTGCAAATTTGAAGAATTGGATGAGAAAGGATGCTCAAGCTAGGAGCATCATTTACATGGCTGTAAATGATTATCTTCTACCTCACATTAGAGGATTAGAAAGTGCAATAGATGTGTGGAATGCTTTGAAAGAGCATTTCCAAAACACAACCAAGTCAAGGAAGTCCTCATTATAGGCAGAGTTCACAACTTTCAAGAAGAAAAGCTCACAATCAATTTCTCATTATGTGGCAAGGATGAATGATATTGCAGATAGCTTGGGAGCAGTAGATGAAGAAATTGAAGAGGATAAGTTGGTAAGGCAAATACTTATAGGTTTGAGAGAAGATGAGAAGTGGAAGCCTTTCATATTGTCCATCGAATTGTCATTAGATCATTTTACTCCTGATCTTAATCAATTGCTAGGACACATGCTACCTTTTGAGCAGGACATTAAGGGAGACAATGATAGGAGTGCAAGTCAAGCTATGTACTCCGAGGACAAGAAAAAGAATGGCAAAGGGAAGCAATCAACTAATGATGAAGGAACTTCAAGTCAAGCTAATTTCACAAAAGGAAAGATGAACTTCAGAGGTAAAGGAAGAGGAGGTAAGAACCAAGACAATACTAAAGCTTGTTGGATTTGTGGTAGAACCAATCATTTGGCAAATGATTGTTGGTATAACAATCAAAATGGTGGAAGTAATCACGAGATCTTCAATCAAAGAGGTAGAGGAGGTAGAAACCAAAGCGGCAACTTCAGAGGAAGAGGTGGTAGGACATCATATGCTAAAGGAGGTGGAAGAAGTTTTCAATCTCAGTCCTACAACAACAATTATTATAATTATGCATCAGATAAAAAGATGACATGAATCTCATCTTGAATGCGACTCATGAAGCAGTAGGAGAAGACCAAGTGTTCTATATTGACTCAGGATGTAGCAATCATCTGAGTGGCAATATATCATTGATGACTGATATGGAAGCAAAGGTGAATGGACATACAGTTCAAACAGGAGATAACACCAAGCATAAAGTGGAGAGCATTGGATCAGTGAAGACAAAGAGTGGAAGCACACTCTTGAGCAAGGTACTTTATGTTCCTACTATTCCTAAAAACTTGATAAGTGTAGGACAAATTGTGGAGAAGGGATATGAAGTCAGATTCACAAATGATGGTGTTTATGTACAAGATCCAAATCAAGGATATAAAAATATTATTGCAGGTAAAAAGGAAGGAAGGTTGTTTACTCTCAAGGTCCAAGGTAATGTGGGACATCCATTATTTACTTATGGAAGTCAAAAGATGGCTGAGTTAGACCTGGCATAAAAGGCTATGTCATTTCAATGAGAGAGCCATAAATTAAATGTCAAAGAATGATGTAATGCTTGGTTTGCCAAATGTTGAAGGTCAACACATGGTGTACAAGTGTGAAGCTTGTCAATTAGGTAAAACGCACAAAAGTTCATAGAATAAATCAACCTACAAGTATTCAAATATGCTTGAATTGGTTCATACAGATGTGTGGGGTCCTTCAAGGGACTATAGCATAAATGGATCTTGATATTATGTATTGTTTGTTGATGATGCAACCAGATGGATTAGTTTATATGTAATCAAGGACAAGTCAGAAGTATTCAAGACATTCAAGCATTATCATGCTTATGCAGAAAGGATTACAGGACAAAAGCTCAAGAGGTTGAGATCAGATGGAGGGGGAGAGTATTTCTCTAAAGAGTTTGATGATTATTTGTGGACTGTAGGTATTAAAAGAGAAGTAACTTGCAGGTAATCCCCTCAACAAAATGGAGTTGTAGAAAGAAGAAATAGAACTCTTGTAGAGTTTGCAAGAGCAATGATGAAAGAAAAGAATTGTCCAAACTACTTATGGGCAGAAGCTATCAACACTGCAACATACCTTGTGAATAGGTTACCTTTTAAAGCTTTGGATGGAAGAACACCTTATGAAGCATGGTGGGGTAAGAAACCTACTCTTGGTCATTGTAAGGTTTTTGGATGTTTAGCATATGCTTATGTTCCTTCACAATTGAGACATAAGTTAGAACCCAAAGTAGAGAAGTATGTGTTTATTGGGTATGATGATAGACAGATGGGTTACAGATTGTGGAGTCCATCTACAAAGCAATTTCTTGTTACAAAAGATGTTACATTTGATGAGAAAAGCACATGGTATACATGGTCAACAAATGATTATGCAGATGTTGAAGAAATACAAAGGAAAGGGAAGACAAAAGTAAGGGTGTATGAAGAAGATTTTGATGATGTTGATTGTAAAAGTAATTTGCAGGGCAATGTTGAAGATGGGACAAGATTTGATCCAGAATCAAATGTGGCTGAGACTTCAAGAAGTGCAGAGGTCAGAAGATCTTCGAGAGAAAGAAAAGAGCCTATCAGGTATAGCTATGATACATCCTTCTTAACAATAAAAGATTATGCTTACATTGTGAAGACAGAAGAGGATCCAATCACATATGAAGAAGCTAAAGGTAAACAAAACTGGGAGAAGGCAATGCAAGAAGAGTATGATGCTCTACTTGAAAATGAAACATGGGAATTGGTGTCAAGACCAAAGAATCAGAAGGTCATTGGATGTAAGTGGGTGTATAAAACAAAAAGGTTTGCAGATGGAAAAGTGTCTAGATACAAGGCTAGACTTGTGGTTAAAGGTTATGCCCAAATTTATGGGGTAGATTATGATGAAACCTTTAGTCTAGTTGCTAAGATGTCTACAATTAGATCTCTAATTGCTATTGCTGCTTGTAAAGGATGGAAGTTATCACAATTAGATGTGAAGAATGCATTTTTGAATGGATACACTGCAGATGAAGTATACATGGAGCAACCAGAAAGTTTCGTGGATTCAATTGGATCAGATTATGTGTGTAAGCTCAAGAGAGCTTTGTATGGTTTGAAGCAGGCTCCAAGAGCATGGAATTAGAGGCTTGTTAAGTTCTTGAATGAATGTGGATATCAAGCAACAAAGGCAGATAGTAGCTTGCTAGTCAAGGCAAGTGAAAATGGATATATATACATGTGTATTTATGTTGATGATATTATTGTCATAGGTACAGATGCTCAAGGAATCAAGGAGCTTAAGAAACAAATAGAGAAGGAGTTTAAGATAAGTGATTTGGGAAACTTATCTTATTTCTTAGGAATGTAGATTGTCTATACGCAACATGGAGTATATGTTACAGAAGAGAGATACTTGAAGAATCTTTTGGTCAAGTTCAACATGGAGGATTGCAAGCCTTCAACCACACCATTGGAGGTAAATCATAAATTGAGCAGATATGGAGGTGAATAATTTAATGATATGAAGAAATATCAGAGTTTCGTAGGTAGTTTAATCTATGCTACCTTGACAAGGCTAGACCTATCATATGCAGTAGGTGTGTTATCACAATTTATGCATTGTCCAAAGAAGACTCATTCGATTGCAACTCAAAGGGTACTCAAATATATCAAGGGAACTTTGAGTGAAGGTTTGTATTATGCATTTACTTCTGATACAAGAATCAAAGTGTTTAGTGATGCAGATTGGTTAGGTGATTCAGATGATAGAAGATCTACTCATGGGTATCTCTGTTATATTCGAGATCAATTAGTTTCTTGGTGCTCAAAGAAGAAACATACAGTTGCTTTGTCATCCACAGAAGCTGAGTATAAAGGAATGGTAGAGGCTGTAAAAGAAGTAATATGGTGAAAGACCTTGTTGAAGAGTTTTGGAACTCATCAGAGTACTCCAATTATTTTTGGAGACATTATGAGTTCATTGTATTTGGCAGCTAACCCTGTTTTTCATGCTTGGACTAAGCACATAGAGATTCAATATCATTTCTTGAGGGAGAAGGTACTTGGTAAAGAGATTGAAGTATTGTATACTCCAACAAAAGAGCAAGTTGAAGATATGTTGACAAAAAGCTTAGATGGACCTAAGCTACAGAAGTTCAAAGAGATGGCAGGAGTAAAGAAGAATGGAATAATCACAATTAGTGATTGAGGGGGAGCTATTGGAACAAAGCAATCACAAATTGATGATTACAAAGATTTTGAAGCAAGTCAATGATCAGATTGAAGTTCAAGAAGTCATTTGAGAATGTGAAGAGGTCTCAGAAGTGAAGCTTCTATACATATGTACATTACAGGTGGAAATACTTGTACTATGAGTATAGGTAATCCTTAGGATGGTAAGGAGTAATGTTATAGACGCGGGATAAGTCTAGAATCATATGTATATAAGTCAGTCTAGAATCATATGTATATAAGTAAATGATGTAAAGAAATAAATGAGAGAGTCAGTAGAATCCAAGTGTCATTGTGATAGATGTGTAGAGAGTCATCTTCAAAAGTTAGCATCGAGTCTTTCTCTGATTTCTCTCAGCCTGATCATGTGGATCAGAAAATCTTTTGTACAAATCTAATCTAGAAGCTAATGAGGCTATGTTCAAAGTTTCATTGCCTAATTCGTTTCATGTTGTGAGTATGATCAATAGGAACATGTGTCTGCAGGTAGACCTCTCAAAGTCGCGCACTTTTTTGTGTCAATGTTTTGCTTAGATCTCAGTGCACAGTGTAAAGTTCTTGATGAATGAGTATTCAAAATCTAAATTAGAAGGTAAAGAAGCTATGGCTAAAAGCATTTAGCAAAACGGGATCTGTGTTGTGATAAATCAACCTTAGAAGTTAGCTATGTCAAAGTCACTTGTTCAGGAAGAGAGTTTTTGAGATAATTTTGATCTAAAGGATCAAATTAAAGTTTTACTGACTCTTTTGAAGGAATAATTGTTGATATGATTGCACAAAGGTAGCATGTAGATATATGCATCATTAGTATGAAGAAATCTGAAGATATGTGCAGGTAATGAAGTCAATCTTTGAAGCAGACTTCTTGAAGAAGGAAGATTTTCACTCAGAGAAGTGATAGTGGAAGGTTTGGTAAATAAAGGTAACATTTGTGTAAAGTTTGATCCATAACTGATATAGAGGTGCTCTTAAATCAGTATAGATAAAACATTTGGAGATTTAGAGGTCTCCAACAGTGATATCATTATTGCTTTTGGAATTTTATGTCATGCATCGGATAAGCTCTTAGATTATGCAAAATCTAAGAATTATTCTACATCTACAACTCAAGATTCTTAGGCTATGTTAGATGCAAAGCTTTTGCATGCATGCTTTGGTCATCTAAATTTTTCTAGTTTGATACACCTGTAGAAATCTAAAATGGTATCTTCTCTGCCCAAGCTTAAAGCACGTGGTAAACATGTCTATGAAGGCTGTATTTTGGGCAAAATGAAGCATTCCTCGTTCGCAAAAGATGGGTGAATATGAGCTAGCCAGAAATTTCAGCTTGTTCACAATGATGTTTGTGGTCCTATGCAAACATATTCTTTTGGGAACTATCTTTAGTTTGTGACCTTCATTGATGAATCCAAGCATGCATGGACATATCCATTGAGAACAAAGTTGGAAGTGTTTATGTGCTCAAAAAATTTTGGTTTTGACTGAAAATGTATTAGCATGTAAAATGGGCATCCTCCATTCTTATCGAGGGGGGGATATCTGTCCTCTACATTTAATGCATTCCTGACTAAACTTGGAATATAACATCACTTTATAGTGCCATATGCACCGCAATAGAAGAGAGTTGCTAAAAAGGAAAAGCAAGTCACTCATGGAGATGACGAGGTGTATGGTCAAGGGTCCGGATTTATCACATAGTTTCTAGCTTGAGGCTACTATGTCCCCCTAAAGCATTGCAGTCTAATAATCCATATGAGGCTTGGCATCGTTGCAAGCTATCTGCTACTCACTTTCATGTCTTTGGTTGTGTGGCACATGCATTAGTGCCTGAACTACAACATAGGAAATTGGATGATAAAGCAGTGAAAGTTATTTTTGTTCAATTCTGAAAAACAAAGGCTATCGTCCGTATCATCCCCATACTAAACACATTTTGGTTATATGTGATGTTGTTTTTGTGGAAGATGTTGTTCATTCATTACTATCACATACTAAGGAGACATCAATTAGCTCCAAAGATGTGTATGACACTTTGCTGCCTCTTTTTACTAGTGCACAATCTAGTGCTAGTCCAAATGAAGCAATTTCCAAACCTTTACAAGTTTCACATGATGATGTAGATGATTCCCTTTTTCATGCAGATTTACATGATGCACTTATTGATGAGAGAACTCATATAGAGGAGGCAAAAAGTATGCCTAAATGGCTAGTGTAGACCGTTGACGACATGATTGCTCCTACTTCATCTACATTTGTATCTGCATGAGTGCATCTCCATTTTGTATCCAGGAGGCACTCCATTTCTAGTCTATTTCCATTTTATTATGTATTTCCTTTGTATTTGGGTACCTTGCCATGTGCTTCTACCAGTTACATTCATTCTCCTTTCAGGAGACTTATCCCACATATGATGTACTTTTGAAAGCCCCTCCCAAATCTATATAAGGAGGGCCTCTCCCCTCATTTGTACTTGGTTAGAAGCCTAAGGAGCCTACTCCATGCTCTTGGCAAGCTCATTTCTAATCCACATCAGTGTCCCCATTATATGGTCTACTCATTTTGTGTCTCACACATTCTTTGTTTTGTGAGAGTACTTTACTTTTCATTTTGCTTCCGCATGCGTACTCTCTACATGGTATCAGAGCGCTAGGTGGAGGTCTTGGTGGTGCATTTGGTGATCGTTTTGGTGGTGGTGGTGCTTCATTTTGGTGGCGTGCTTTCTCCTCATTGGGAGAGGCCTTTTGCCATCAGTTTTTGGGATTCATTTTGGCCATTTGCCCACCCTCCCACCCACTTTCCTTCATCATTTTGTATGCTCCGTACCCCCATTTTACCACCCTCCCACCCTCTTTGTGTATTGAGTGTGATGTTTTGTACTTTTAAAGACATTTATGCAAGAATCAATAGTAATTCTCATCATCATTGATAGTGTTTATAAACACTATTTTGCATCCTTTCCAGTGGTATTCGCTATTGTGGTGATATATTTCAATAGCATATAGTTCGGATTCGTCCATTCTTCTTTGTTGTTTCTACATCAGACCAGCAAGCCCAGGCAGTAAAAGTTCCCCAGCAACCCCAACAAAAGCAAGCAAACTTTCATACGCTGTTTCACGAGTTTTGAATGGTGAAAGATCTAAAGTAAGATCACTTGCATCATTGCGCTGACGGCGAACAAGTGTTCCCACTGAAGCAGTTTCAGCAAGCAAGGGTGATGGTGGTAAACGGGCAGGAGCTAGCCTAAATGATTCCATATTGGTGACAAGAAAAAAGGCATGAGTGATCCCTGTACCCATCATGGGAGGCAGATTCAAATCATCATGGAGGCATTACAACTTTTTTCAGTACGCTTGATGACAACAGAAAGCTGAGTAGTTCCCACCTATCCCGACGATATTGTTGAAGCTTCTCTAGCTGATAAGCTCGATCCTCCATTATAGTAGGAGCCAAGCACGCACGTGCTCGAAAGTGAGCAGGAGAGGAGACAACTCTCACATCTGGTTTTGTGAAACTTCTCTGCATTGTACATAGGCAGGTAGCAATGGAGCATCATAGCATTGCGCGCAGGTCATAGCATCAAAGCTGGTTTCTACAGAGAAGAGACAAAATTACAATCTATGGAAAGATCTCATGCGCGCCTATCTCTATACGAATCTTCTTCATGAGGTAGTAGATAGGTCAGATGCCGAATCCGATAGGGATACCAACTTAGACGATCGGCATGTATGGAATGTCAAGGACAAAAGAGCCTTAGGTCAGTTGTTACTTGCCTGCGATGAATTGACAAAAGGACATATCACTGCCTGCAAGACGTCCAAGGATGCTTGAGATACGTTAGCCGCTTTGTTTGAAGACAATACCCCTTCGAAGATATATGCATTAGAGGCCAAGTTTCATAATTTGACCATTAGGCCACACGACACAATTACCAAGGTCATAGCCCAATTTGAGGATTACCAGCATAAATTAGCACTATGTGGTAGGCAGATCTCTAGTGAAGACATGGCCATTTGGCTTCTAAGCAAGTTACCTAAGTCGTACGAGACATTTGTCAAAACTTTGTATAATCGCGGCCAAGTCTTATCTTGGAAAGAGGTTCGTCGACTATTGCTCCTTCACGACTCGCGAGCCAAATCGACTTCCTCACAAGAGTCAACCATGAAGGCCAAAGGCCCATTCAATAAGGGCAAAACCACAAGTCATCAGGCTAGCAATGGATCTAAGCAAGGATCACATAATTCATCGAAGAAGTTCACTTGTAATTTTTGTGGCAAACCTGGCCACATTGAAAAATATTGCTTCAAGAAAAAAAACCAGGACAAGTCTAAGTCTAATTCCAAAAGTGAACATCATTCTCATTGCACAAGTGAAGACCTATTTTCACAAGTGAACACAAAGCACTTGTGGCAACCACGCCCAGAAAAGCATGGATTTTTGATAGTGGTGCTTCATCCCACATGTGCCATGACAAAGATGACTTCCATGAGTTTGAAGAGCATCAAGGACAAGTTTACCTTGGAGACAACAAGTGCATTGAAATCCAAGGAAGAGGAAAAGTTCACGTCATCAACTCTAAAGGCGAGACCAAGTCATTAAAAGATGTTCTTTATGTACCAAGCCTTTGTAAGAATCTTCTTTCAGTCAAAGCCATCACAAAGTTTAACATGATGGTTCAGTTTGATCACAACAAAGTTCAAGTCATTGATTGCGAATCTAATGAATTGATAGCTGAAGGATATGAAGATAAGGGTCTCTACAAGCTTTCAAGTTTTATGGCCAAGGATTCAAGTCTCAACTTGTGGCATTGTAGATTTGGACATAGCTCTTGCTTAGCTAAGATCTCTTCCAATAATCTTGTCAAAGGTCTACCCAGGATTGCACAAGTGGAATTGAATTGCAAAGCATGTGATAAGCAAACAACTTTCTCTTTGCCTAAAGAAGCATCCATTTCTGCAAATAAACCCTTAGCATTAGTTCATATCGACATTTGTGGACCTATGAGTACACCTTCTCTAAGTAGGTCAATTTACTTCTTCTTGATTGTAGATGACTTCACTAGATACACATGGGTTTATTCACTCAAGCATAAAGAAGATGCCATTTCCAAGTTTAAGGAGTGGACAAAAATAATTGAAGAAGACTTTCCAAGTTCTTTGAAGATCATCCGATCTGATGGAGATAGTAGCTTTGTCAACCAAAAATTCTCCAAGTACTTGAAGCAACATGGAATCAAGTATAAAGCCAAGCAAGATACTCAACCAGGTATTGCATTACAAAAGAGTCAAAGTATGATCCAAATGGACAAAGTTATGCTTAGACAAAAGCAACTTCCACTAAAGTATTGGGATGAAGTAGTATAGACAGTAGAACACATTTAGAATAGAGGTTTCTCAGATGTTTTGAAGAACTAAACACCATTTGAAGCCTACTTTCAAAAGAAACCAAGTGTAAGCTATTTCCGCATCTTTGGTAGGGATGCCTACGTCCAAGGCCATGATGATGATCGGCCTCAGCAGTACATTTTCATTTGGTACAGTGAGCCACAAAAGGCATACAAACTCTATAACCCAAAGAGTCACTCACTTATAGCAACCAAAGACTGCACCTTTGATGAATACTCTAAGTATTCATCCCTTTTGGATCCTCCCATTTCAGATTTAGAGGGGGATCATTCCAGTTTTGAACAGTCACACTATTTGGAGCATGATCTCTTTGTAAATGACTTTCCCGATCATGGTACAGTTTTGGAGCATGAGGAGTCAGAGATATCATCTCAGCTTATACCTTAGATGGATATACCTATCATATCATCTAAGGATTATATTTCCCCTCAACTTCAGTTGGGCATTACTCTAGGATCAATGACTTGTCATTTTCCATTCCTATCTTCGAGAGTCCACATACCATTCTGAGCATGTACTCTTCCATTCATGGAGTCCAACATCCTTTCACTTCCCACAAGATACTCTTGCATCTACGTGGATTCATCACTCAGTTGGATCCTATTTTGAGCTAGCTTCTCGATTCAGAGGGGGCTTCCATGATTCTACCGACACACATCAAGGCTTTGTACACTCCATGGAGGCTTATAGCATACAGATGTACTACCATGTGACTATGATTTTCTGCTTCATGCTTTATGTTTCACTCTTGCAGGACCTACTTCTTGGCGATACACGTAGTGTGATGGACATTGTCAAAGTTTTGAAGGTTCCTATGTACCACATGGAGTCATCCTATCTCTCTCACATGGAGGTGATCTCTTCCAGTGAGATCTTGTTTCGTTCCTGTACCTCGTTGGTGGCGTACCTCTAGAGCATTCACTTGATTCATCTGGTGGACATATTATGGAGTACCTGATGATCCCGAATGATCGATACCTCTTGGAGGCTATGGATTCCCAGACGTCGTCTTCCTGGTGCTCGTGCTGCTGCCGCTGATACATTCTTGGTGGAACTTTCTCACATACCCTAGCAGCCTCCATACACTCCAAAATGGAGCTGTAGAGGGGGTGTTGATGACATGATTGCTCCTACTTCATCTACATTTGTATCCGCATGCGTGCATCTCCATTTTGTATCTAGGAGGCACTCCATTTCTAATCTATTTCCATTTTATATTGTATTTCCTTTGTATTTGGGTACCTTGCCATGTGCTTCTACCAGTTACATTCATTCTCCTTTCAGGAGACTTATCCCACATATGATGTACTTTTGAGAGCCCCTCCCAAATCTATATAAGGAGGGACTCTCCCCTCATTTGTACTTGGTTAGAAGCTTGAGAAGCCTACTCCATGCTCTTGGCAAGCTCATTTCTAAGCCACATGAGTTTACCCATTTCATGGTCTACTCATTTTGTGTCTCACACATTCTTTGTTTTGTGAGAGTACTTTACTTTTCATTTTGCATTCGCATGCGTACTCTCTACATAGACTTTGCGAGATAGAAAACTAGATGCACCTCTCTCATATCACACTCCTTTAGGCTCTCATAGTGCTTCTTTTGCATTAGATTGCTATGTTATGCTTGCCTCTAGTCTTTGTGTTGAAACTGAGCATGTTTGATTTGATGAACCACAAAATTCAAATAATTAGATGGATGCTATGCAATCAGAACATGATGCTATTATGAAAAATGGTACCTAGTCTTTATGTGACTTGCCTTCTAGCAAGAAGGCCATTGGCACTAATGGAAAAATTGACAAGTATAAGGCTAGACTTGTAGCAAAGGGTTATGCTCAAGAAAGAGGCATTGATTTTGATGAACCTTTTCTCCTACATGCCAAATGACTACTGTTGGTAGCATTTGTGCATTTTCAAATAATCATGGTGGTTAGAACGTACATTAATTGGACATTAAAATTGCATTTTCAGATGATGACTTTCATGAACAAGTGTATGTTTTTCAGCCGCATGGTTTTATGCAAAAAGGTCATAAAAATAAGGTGTGCACATTGAAAAAGGGCTGATATGGTTTGAAGCAAACACCATGTGCTTGGTATGAAAAGATACATGCCTACCCCATTGCACATGGTTTTGAGAACAATCCAATTGAGAGCACCTTATATTTTAAGCATGCAAATGATGTTCTTGTACTTGTTGTTGTCTATGTTGATGACATGCTGCTCACTAGTCCTCTTTTCACATGTGAGATTTGGGGCATTTGCATCATTATTTGGGCAATCAATTTAGGCAAATCGATATCACAATAGCTTTGTGTAAAAAAAAAAACTCCGATATATTATTGCAACATTTTGGCATTAATGATTGCACATCTATTGCCATTCTTATGGAAACAAGCTTATGATTGAGTCTTCATGATGTTGGAGATGCATTTGATGTTTTTTTCTATTATCATATTGTTGGATGCTTGATTTACTTATGCATTACTTGGCTTGATACTAAGTTTTTTGTGTCACAGATGAGCAGGTTTATGCATTGCCCATGTGTCAAGCATTGGCAGGCAGTTAAGTGCATCTTTGGCTACTTGAGTGGTACCCAACTGCTTGGATTGTTTTATCCAAAGGGGGAATCACTACTACCAAATTTACATGCTTTTTCTGACTTTGAGTGGGTTGGTGGTTATGACACTTGTTTGTCGACTACTAGTTTTCTCTTCATCCTTGGTAGCTCATGCATATCTTGGTTGTGGAAGAGGCTACCTATTGTGGCCACTTCTACTTGTAAGGCTGAGTATGGGGCAACTTTCACAATGACTGCTGAGTGTGTGTGCATGGGAGGCCTTATGACTGATTTGGGTGTTGGTCAATCTTCTACCATGACTATCTTCGTTGGCAGAACCAGTGCATTGGTAGTTGTGAGGAACCCTCTGTTCCATGCTTACACTGAGCATTTTGAGGTGCACTATCATTATGTCAGGGAGAGGTTCTCTATTGGAAAGATTAGTTTGGCATCTGTGCCTAGACAAGAGCACATTGTAGACCTTTTCAGAAAGGTTGTGCCTAGGGAGAAGTTTGAATATTTTCATATAGCTTTGGGATTAGTTCCTTTTGTGGATTGATTCCACATAGATTGGCACTTCCTTATACATCAGTACGAGCTCTGCATTCACAACATCAATGCAAGGGGGGATTTGTTGATATATTTAGGAAGTTATGTGTGTGAATACACTAGGATCACTAGGGAACTTTTTTCTCTCCTTAGGTTGTATATACGCATAAAACCCGAATGGATCACTTATCTTTCTACGTTCTCTTGATAATACATTCAATACTGTGTATTGTGCCCCAAGCTTCTTCTTCTTCCTTCCACTATTTGCCTGCTTCCATACACCTCAAACTCCAACAAAAACTATATCAAAAAGCCTCCCTAATAAAACTAAGCTTGGGTGGAGGTATTCCATATGTTAGGTGCTAAAATAAGCAAAAAATCACTAGACTTCGAGAAGTAGCCACATTGAGTTTCCACAAGAACACAACAAGAACTTCCTTGTGACTCATCTATTTGAGCCATCCTGTTATAGATATCATGTGGTACTTTAGCCATCCTCTATCTCTTATTTCAGCCTTTGTGATGCATTTGAAGAGCTCCCAAAGGTATTTTCATCTTTTGAAACTTATACCTTAATCTATACATAAAAAGAATGTTCTCACCATGCTAAGGGAGAAATTCTATCTTTATGTCTTAGATGATACAATTGCAACAGATTCTAAAGGTAGCTAGTCCTTGTTTACACCAATCTTTAGAGTGTGCATGTTGATACCATCTATAGGGGTAATTGATTTTTTAAAACAAGTCTAATATAAAACAATGTAGAAATGTAGGGCATTTTGTTGTAAATTGTTCTTTAAATCATGTATATTGTGCTATTGCAATTTGATGGATCAAATTATAGATTAATGTATATAATAATTGAGAATAAGGTAGTGTCAACCAATAAGGTGCAGTTAGATATGTTGCAGACTAGTTCTTTGTATCAATGTCATTTGTGAGTAATGTTCATTCTATAAAAAGTAGTTATAATATCAAAATGGGTAGTTCTATGCATTCATCTCCTTTTGGATAATGTGGACAAAATGATCCAAGATATGGAAGAGGGTTTAGGCCCTTTAATTGAAATCAGAGAGAAGGTGGCTCTTATCAGAATGCAATGAAGGGACCACAATGCTTGTTCTATATGCAATATTGAAACAGATAATAATTTTTTTTTGGAAGTACAATAATAGGATCACAAGAACTTGAGACATCTTGAGTTATCAACAACGTTATTAGATGAATCATTTTGTTTCTAAAGAAAGAGCTTGATCGTTAACATCAGGTTAGTTTTATTGCGTCAATGTAGTATTTGGAATGGTTTTCATCCAATTTCATAGCTCCGAAAAAATAAGCAATTGAAGAGTTGTGTAAACCATAGAAACTCTATGTGCCTACTCTGTTAAACCTCTTTTTTTTCCTTCTTTGGATATGATGCTAGATGAACCAGCATGCACCGAGATTTATTTATTTTTGGATGAGTTTAATGCATATAATCAAGTTCATATGGTGGAAGAAAATGTGCCCAAAATTTATTTTTATATCAAATTGTTTTTTTGTTCATATACCATCATGTGTTTTGGAATTCAAAACGGGTCTAGAACTTTTCAATGTTGTGTGCATCAAGATTATGTTCTCCCTATCTTACTAGTTTTGTGTTACGTTTTGGATGGTTTTTTGTTCTCCAAGAAACGGGCTGATTATTTGTAGCATTTTAGCTTTGTTTCATTAAGTCTCGGGAAATTTACCTTTGTTTGAATCTAAGAAAATCAACTTTTGGAGTTCAATGTGGTAAATTTTTGTCCAGATAATTTCTAAAGAAGGAATTTATGTTGGTCAGAAAAACTGAAGTTCATATTGCAACTCTCACCGCCATTACCTACTAAAGAAGTGTTGTCATTCTTGAGCTAGATTTGATAGCATGGGTGCTTTTTATGCTTATTAGCACATATTGTGATTCTTCTTGATTGCTTAGCTCCTGTGAAACCAGGTGCTTTCTCGTAGGATTTCAAATGTGATCTTGCTTTCGATTGTCTAAAAGTACTTCTTACTCAGTCACCTATTTTGCAACTCTAGATTGGTCTCATCCTTTTCATTTTTCTTATTGATGCATGAGATGTTTCTATTGGTATTGTGCTCATGCAAAAGGAGGGTGATAATGGGTATCACTAGATTTATCATGTTAATCGTCAAGTTACTAACGTAGAGAAAAATTATCTTATTACCGAATGATATTGCTCTAGGTTGATATATTCTATTAAGAAGCTCCTCCACTAGCTTGGTTGCAAGTTTACTTTTCATGTAGATAATTTTGCATTGCTCTAGCAATAGAATTTGGTAGAACATCCTTCATGGGGGTTTTGGTGGTTCTATGAGTTTGATTATGATGTGGTACATCAACTAGGGTCTTAGCATCTCATTGTGGATTTTCCTATCATGCCTTATTCTATCTTGCTGATGTTTACTTCATGCTGATCTCTTTCACAGCAAAGGATGCAGAGCCAAAATTAGCTCATCTATCATAGTAGGATAAAATTTTCTCTTTGTTATACATGGGAGTGCCCCTAGCTCATTTAGAATCTCTCGCTCCAAAAAGGCTTGCTCTTTAGAATCCATGCTTCTCAGCCATTTTGGATCAACTTTATTTTAAGGATATAATGGGAATGTGGTGGCATTGTGTCACCCCTCATGACGTGTTCAGAATGATCACAAAAGATCACTCCAAACTTTTTTGTCGTGATTGTGGATGTCCCTCATAATTCCAACATTATTCATAGTTTTCGTTCCTGTCTCACCATAGTTAAATATGTTAGAGCATTTGTATGTACTTGTAATACTTCTCAATTGACTAGTGAACTGTGTGATGTGCACCACTTTCCTTTGCACATGGTGTTTCCTTCGAAAACCCTAAAAAAAGAGGGCCTTGATTTATTTTTGCCGCTTAACCACAATCGGCACATTCAAAGAAAAAATGACTTACATGGATTGATATTCATTGGGTAGAAGCCTAGGCACTAAAATACGCCATCGCAACGAGACAGGCTATGGTTCTACTGAATGAATTGCTTCCTAGGTATGGACTTCCTTTGGAATTTGTTTCTAATCATGGTACTCATTTTCTTTATCATATTATCAAGCATATCATGATTTATTATAATCTTGAGTACGATTTTAGGTTCGACAAGTTAGTAGAAAGCACCAACAAACTATTGCTAATGATGCTATAGAAGATGTGACTAAACCATCTAGATAAATGGGATCAACATTTATCAACAATCCTCTAGCCTATCATGTTGATATATTTAGGTAGTGACATGTGAACACACTAGGACCGCTGACCCACTTTTTCCATCTTTAGGAGGTTTTTTCCCTTGGTTTGTATAAACGCCTATTTCCCTGACATGTTATTTTATCTTTGTACATTCTAGTGGTAATTCATTCAGTATTGTGTGTTGTGTTCCAAGCTTCTTCTTCTTCCTTATGTTGTTCGCGTGCTTCTACAAACCTCAAACTCCAACAATTGGTATCAAAGCAAGTCGCGGCTTCATCTAGGGCATCATCAATACTCCTTTGGCCATAGTCTCAGAATCGCATGAAATTCGGTGAGCATACTCAGGGTGATTAGGAGATCGAAACAACTTTGCTCTGTCATCCCGAAATCATGCTCTAAGCTTGTTTCAACCTCCGAATGCACTATCATAATGCTTGTGTATGCAATTTCATCTTTTTGTGCCAAATATATATATATATATATAAGTTTAGATTTGCCACTATAAGCATCTCTAAGTTTGCTAAAATTTTAGTAAAACTCATAAGGATAGTTCTGTTTAACTTTTTTAGATATAGTCATTTTTCTATATCAAGGTATTTTAGTTAATAGTCATGGCTAAAAGTAGTGATGTTTTTAGTATGTTGACTATTGAGGATAAGTTGGAAGGTACCAATTACCCATTGTGGGCCTATATGATGTGTCATGTATTGGTTGAAAAAGGACTCTGGACTACTGTGTAGGATGTTGAAAACTGTCCTATTTCACCTGCAAACACATTTGCTGAAGGTGATGTAGATGGCATTGAATATGGTGATATTCTTCATGTTCCTGTTCGTGTTGCGGTTCTTGCTGCACCTTCTATGGAGAAAATCTCTTGGGATGGCAGAGATGCTCAAGCACATGCATTGATAGCCATGTCTATCGAACATGCCATTGTTCCTCACATTTGGTCTTTACAAAATAACTAAGGATGCTTGGGATATAGTTACCACTTTATACCAAGCAAGGAATGAGGCTCATGTTGCTTACCTCTGAAAACTATTGGAGAGTGAGCACATGAATGAAGGAGATTCCATGTAAATTGTTTTGACAAAGATCAAAAATTTGAAGGAACAGTTGGTCTTTGCTGATGAAGACTTGCCTGACAGTTCACTTGTGTAGACTGTTCTCAATTGTCTTCCCGATTCATATTGTAGTTTTGCTTCTATTCTTTATTTGATGATGAAAGGCAATCCAAACGCCTTAACATTTGACGAGTTAGTCTCTGTTCTATTGCAAGAAGTTTAGTCTAGGCAGAAGAGGTCCATTATGCATGTTGGAGATCATGATTTCTTAGCTAGTCAAAAGGGCAAAGTCAAATGGAGCTCTTCTACTAGTAAGCAAAAATCTACTAACTTTTCACAATCAAAGAAAGAATACAGAGACAAGAAGAAAACAGAAAAGCAGAAATTGTTTTGCAAATACTGTAAAGGAAATGATCATTTCATCAACAGCTGTCCAAAACAAAGAGAAATTAAAGTCCTAATAGGCTGCTATAAAAATGGAGCACTCTTTGGAAAGGGTAGGAGAGATATACAAGAGAATAAGAGCATCTATGAGAGCTTATGGCTCAATGGCAAATATATATTCATGTAAGCATCTAAGCATGGTTTTATGTATTCAAAGAAGCACGAGTTGGTACACACAGATGTGTGGCGACCATCAAAGGATTTCAGTATTAATGGTTCAAGATATTATGTGATTTATGTTGATGATGCTACGAGGTGGATCACTATCTATGTGATCAAAGATAAATCAGAGGTATTTAATACATTCAAACATTATCATGTATATGAAAAAAGAATTACAGGTCAAAAGTTGAAGAGACTAAGGTCAGATGGAGGGGGAGAGTATTTCTCTAATGAGTTCAATGATTACTTATGGAATGTAGGTATAAAAAGGGAAGGTACTTGCAAGTAATCTCCTCAACAAAATGGTGTAGCAGAAAGGAGAAATAGAACTCTTATTGAGTTTGAAAGATCAATGATGAAGGAGAAAAATTGTGCAAATTATTTGTGGGCTGAGGCTATAAATACAGCTACATATTTGGTCAATAGGTTAGCATGTAGATCTTTGTAGGGTATGACACCATTTGAGGCATGGTGGGGTAACAGACCTACCTTAGATCATTGCAAAGTGTTTGGATGTTTGGCTTATGCATATGTGCCATCTTAGTGAGGCATAAATTGGAATCTAAAGCTGAAAAGTATGTGTTCATTGGAGATGATGATAAGCAGATGGGATATAGGTTGTGGAGTCCATCCAAAAAATGATTCCTTGTATCAAAGGATGTTACATTTTATGAGCAAGGTACTTGGTATGCATGCACAATCAATAATCATGCAGGTGATGAAGAAGTTTTGAATCAGAAGAAAGGTAAATCAAAGGTTCAGATATTTGATGAGGAAGAGAGCAATGAAGTACAAGTTGAAATTGAAGAAGTTCCAAGGTTTGATCCAGAATGTGATGAACCAGAAACTTCAAAAAGTGGAGAACTCAGAAGGTCATCAAGACACAAATGGCAACCTACAAGGTATAGCTATGACACTTCTTTTTTGACTACTAAAGACTATGCTTACATGGTGAAAGCGGATGAAGACCCTTCTACATATGAAGAGGCAAAAGGTAAGGAAAATTGGGAGAAAGCTATGTAGGAAGAGTATGATGCATTGATGGAGAAATGAGACATGTGATTTGGTTCCTAAACCAAATAGTCAGAAGATCATTGGATGCAAGTGGGTCTACAGACAAAGAGGTATGCAGATGGAAGTGTATCTAGGTATAAAGCTAGACTTGTTGTGAAAGGGTTTGCTCAAACATATGGTATAGAGTATGATGGGACCTATACTCGTGTGGCAAAGATGACAACCATCAGGACACTCATAGCCATTGCTGCATGTAAAGGTTGGAGATTATGTCAATTAGATGTGAAGAATGCTTTTCTTAATGGTTTTATTTCAGATGATGTTTTCATGGAGCAACCACAAGGGTTCAGAGATAAATGGTATTCATAATATGTATGTAAGCTCAAGACATCTTTGTATGGTTTGAAGCAGGCCCTAGGGCATGGAATGATAGACTTGTGAAGTTCTTGAAGGAACTTGGTTTCCAAGCATCTAAAGCTAATAGTAGCTTGCTTGTCAAAGCAAGTGATGATATCACATGTGCATATATGTTGATGACATAATTCTTACAGGTAGAGATGAGAAGGGAATTTAAAGCCTCAAGAAGCAAATGGAGAAAGAGTTCAAGATTAGTGACTCGGGAGACTTGCCATATTTCTTGGGCATGGAGATCTCATATACTCAACATGGAGTGTATGTAACTCAAGAAAGGTATTTGAAGGCCTTGTTGATCAAGTTTAAAATGGAAGATTGCAGGGTAGCACCTACCCCAATGGAGGTGAATCACAAATTGAGTAGATATGGAGGAGAAGAATTCAAGGATATGAAGCTACATCAAAGTCTGGTTGGTAGTCTAATCTATGCAACTCTGAATAGTCCTGATTTGTCATATGCAGTTGGAGTGTTGTCTCAATTCATGCATTGTCCTAGGAAAGAGCATTGGCTTGCAGGACAAAGAGTATTGAGAGACATTAAGGGTACAATCAAGGAAGGTTTGTATTATGGTTTTACATCAGATATAAACATCAAAATATATAGTGATATAGATTGGGCAGGTAATCTTGATGATAGGAGATCAACATATGGATACTTGTGTTATGTGGGAGATAAGTTAATCTCTTGGTGTTCTAAGAAGCAACTAACAGTTGCTTTATCATCCACAGAGGCAAAGTATAAAGGTATGGTTGAAGCTGCAAAGGAAGTCATATGGTTGAAGACTCTCATGAAGAGTTTTGACATTATTCAGAGTAGACCCACTATTCATGGAGATAATATGAGTTCATTGTATCTAGCTACTAACCATTGTTTTTCATAAACACATTGAGATTTAGTATCATTTCTTAAGAGAGAAGGTGATTCATAAGGAGGTTCAAGTCATACATACTTCAACAAAATATCATATTGCAGATATGCTAACCAAAAGCTTGGATGGACCAAAGCTACAAAGATTTAAAGACATGGCAGGTATAAAGAAGATAGAGAAAACCTCAATTGATCATTGAAGGGGAGCTGTTGGTGCAAGTCAACCACCAATTGACGTTTTGGATAAAGACATGAAGTCAAAGGATGAAGAGAAGATCAATAATTGAAGATTGAAGATAGTGTATGTTTAGGAAATGAAGACTTGTATACATATGTACATTAATTTGTAGTTAGCCCACTTATACCTTTTGTATGGTCATGAGCTTGTATGTATATGCCTATATATACAAGTAGAAAGTCAAGGCAAGTATGAGAGAGTAAAAGATGAGAAGAAAATAGATGTTGGAAGAGTCATTAGACACCTTAGAAGTGAAGGAGATCTCTCTCATCATTCAGTTGTAAAATTTTCTGAATAGAAGAAAAAGTTGCATCCGATATTCTGCTGTGTTCTCCTTCTGTGCTTGATCATTTTAGGAATCCTTTTGTAGATGTCTAATTCCATAGTTAATGCTTCTATGGTTAAGATTTGAGAGCCTAATTGTAAACATACTCAGAGAATTATGTGTAGGAACATTTGTATGTGGATAGATGGATCAAATACAAAAGAATGACATCTTATTCTAGTGTGAAGCTATAGTATTTGGAATATCTTTAAGTATTGTTTTGGACAAAAAATACATATGGATGTATGTACAGTTTTCGAAATGATGATGTTGGTGAAATGAAATGGTAATATTGTTCATTTAGTCTTTTGTATGAGCTTGATTCTGGCAACTCTTCTCTCTATTTGAGACACTCTATAGTTTCTATATGTGAGACCTCTTGTAACAAATATGTCTATGGTCTAAGGGTTTGTGCGGTTCAGAGAGATCTAAAATAAGACATTGTTTGGTCACTCTTGTGTATGGCCAAAGATCTCGAGACTAGACTTAAGCATAAGTTCATGTGCTCTCTTAAGCAAGAGATCCACTTAGCTAAGTGGTTAAATCTCAAGGTTATGAAGGAAGAGGTCTTGGGTTCAAACCCCATGCGGAGCATGGGGAGAGAGTTTTGCCCAAGGATCTCTAGAGCCTTCTAACTCAAGTTACTGTGACTTAACTTGAGTCCAGTGAGACTTAACTCGAGTGGTGAGTACACCAACCACTAGTGGACTCTAGTGGAAGGTACTAAAGTAGTGGTCAAGATCACTCCAACCACTAGTAGACTCTAATGAAAGATATTAAAGGAGTGGAGGATATTGCACATGCACTTATGGACTCTAGTTACATTTGTGGTCCTAGTTGATTCAAGTACCTATATATAATGTGAGTGAGTGGAAACAATGCTATAATGCAAAAACGTGTGTTGAAGTGAAGAGTATGAATTAACTCTAAGAGTTATACATAAATGAAAAAAATGGTCCCATTTGACTCAGATCCAAGCGAACTTCATGATGCACTAGAAACATGGACAAGAGCAATCTTATAGATTGTGCTCATGATACATAATAGCATGTGAACATTTTCAAAGGTGAACATACTCATAACTTGATTAACTCAAAGTGATGTCCAAGAAGAAAAAGGAGTTGTAGAACATAATAATCCTTTAAGGAGAATAGCTATGTGCAACGTGCACATAATATTTGAACTCATACTATATCATTCAACAATAAGCAAGTGAAGTCATTTCTGCAGCTTGCACATAGTGTATCATGATGTACGTTATTTGCAATGAATGCTTCTTCTATAACTTTAGCGATCAGCCTTCAGTCTATTGTGCTTGGTAGAACCCAATAGTAAGTATAACATTGAAATAATGCATGGCTTTCACAAAAGAATGATGCACTATAGTGATTGACATCGTCAGGATCAACTTCCTGTTGTCTTGATCATAGTGATGAGGATCTCATGGCAATATATGGTCATGGTTTCATAGATCAGAGTTCATAATTAGATAAAAAATGACACATGCGTACTCCAAATAGAAGTAAATAGACCAATAGATCATTAGGAGATGATCATAGCTCTATCTTCTAATAGTGAAAAGACATACATCACATATATCACGCTATTGTGTACGTTAGCATAGATAAAAAATTATATAATAGATACTTTCTCATGAGTACAAAGATACGCAACTATTGAGTGAATCACCTCATTGAGATCTTCATTATTTTCATATAATCCATGTTGTTGTACTACATAGACATTAAACAAACGATGGCATGAGACAGTGCTTAATATGAAATAATGCTTCTAGTTATATAATTATGACAATAGCATAGATCACATGATGATCATATGCTTATGCGTGAACATTGATATGTGTGGATGATGAAGATAGAATGCATAAGCATACTCTCCTTTGGATGGGATGAGTTGCACTACAAAGTGGACAGAGATGTATACTCGACATCACATAGATTTCACAAAGAGGAGAAGATACATGGCAAGGGATTGACACAAGCATATAATAGTCTAACAGAGTTGCCCCAAAATTTTCATTACTTTCTATATGTTTATATACACATGTTTTGATGCAACAGAAGTCACTGCATTACATTACTTTCTAAAAAGAAAAGAACACATTGAGTTGCATGATTTAAGGACATCCGTTTTTCTTATCCTTGATTCCTTGTGATATCGCTGATCTAAGGAACGTGGTTGCAAGTTGACCTATTACGTGGAGAGCTCACAAATATTAAAAGGTAGAGTTCAGATATATATAAATACTTATAAGGCTAGAGTCATATGAGAATAAAAAAGAACTCTAAGAGTGGAGTCATATGCAAAGGTACTAGGGGTGGTGAATATGGAGATTGTTTGCTCCAACAACTCCCCTTCAATCTTCAATTTCAATTTGTTCATATTTGATGTTACCTCTTCTCTCTCTTGCTTTGCTTTTATTCCTGTTATCTCCCCTTTGATCTGACTTTGCATTTGTCTTGATTCTTTTCTTCCATATTTGGTTCTTGCTTCCTTCTTCTCTATTCTTTGCTCCATGGTCTTCATGTGTGATTCTCGTTCAAGCTTTTCTTGGAAATGTAGACCCTTTGATACTGATGTAGTCATTGATTGTTTGAAGTAATAGCTCTTCCCATTGAATGTGATTATCTTCAAGGATTTTGTGTTGATGATTTCTTCCATCTTGACCTTGTCGGCTTTTCCTTCTTGATAGAGAGTTCCTTTTCATTGGTGATTGATTTTTTATTTATCATTGTCTTCCATCTTTGAGTAGTGGCTTCCTTTATCCCCTTGTCATTGATGCCCTTTTGATGTCATCCATCGATGTATTCCTTAATTCATGTTGTGGAACTTCTATTAGAAGTGTAGTCCTTGCTTTGTGTGGTTGATCTTCTCTTCAAGATTGTATAGTCCTTCTTTTCTTCAAGTGCAAAATTGTTGATGTGGTTTATCTTTTCCTCGAATGTGTTATCCTTGCTTGATGTAGTTGATGTTCAAGAGTAATTCCCCTTTGATCTAATAGTTCCTTTTCTATGGTATTCATTATACATATGGAATACCTCAAAAGAAGAACTACACGAGCTTAGTTGATGAGATCTTCTCTCTTATGGTAAATGGTTGCTCCTCTTTGGCTTTGATGTAAATAGCTCCTTTGTAGTGACATTTGACCTTTGAATCCATTGATCTCCAGGTAGTAGCTTTCTTTTTTCCTTGTTGTCATTGTTATTCTTTATTTGTTGATGGCATCCATTGATGTAGTCCTTTGCTCCGTATAGTTGATCTTTGCTTCAAGATTGGCTTAAGATTTTCTTCATATTTTCCTTTGTGGTTAATTCTTCCTTCAAGAGTTGTAGGATTTGCTTTAGGTTGATGATGCACTACAACATATCGAGAGTATACTGAGGCTATTATCGAGGAAAATGAATTAGTGCAATTTGACCGCAATGTTGGTGTTGCGGTCGGTATGCGCATCTGAAACAAAGCGCCGGTATGGGCGTTGGTATAGGCATCAGTATGAGCATCGATATGAGCATCGATATGAGGGTTGGTATTTCGGATGCTCATACCGGCACCCATACCGACAACCCTGTTGGGAGTACCAATGCTTATATTGACGACTGTGCTGGGAGTACTGACGCTTATATTGTCGACCATATCTACAAATTTTTTTTGGGCAAAGTGTGTTGTCTTTTGCTACAACAACATTACCATGATGTTTTTTAGCAAAACACAATACACTATGCCCAAAGAAAACCGAGTACATGTGATATGTACTCTAATGGCAACCAAAACACGATTTCATATAGCAAAATACTATCGGACAAAAAAGAGATGAGACAAAATGAACCATGAATCATGTACAAAAAGTTGTATATTCCATAAATGAAGGATGTACAAGAGTGTGGCAAGGCACCTCCATATAGGAACCAAATACAAAATGTGGCGAAGCACTTCCATATAGGAACTCAATACAAAATTATGGTGCATCATTGCCACATAGGAATGTAATATGAAATTGTGGCAAAGCACTACCATACATATGCTCAAGGGGATCAAAACCTTTATAGCTACAATTATGCAACAAAGCATATGCATAAAATGAGACAAATTGACATGACATTTATAAACAAAAACTAAAAATACAAAACCAAGCTATACGTTTACCTCATCATAGATTCTCCCATGAAATGATCGCATCATGTCCCTCTAAGTTCTGCAACAATGAAGCCAATCCATGACGATATCCATAAGCTTCTTTGGTTCGTGTTGGAGGATGACCCACTGCCAACTCCTGTAATAAATATGCAAAATGTTAGATGAACATACATGATGTGCTTAACAAAAACAAATTCAATAATTTAATGATACTTACAAATTGGTAGTGAATATTGTCGTATCTGCTGCTACCTAAATGTGACGTTCCAACTGTATCTAAATGTGTGGCCACTGTATTGGGCTGCTGACGATATCGATCAGCAGCATGTTGCTCCTCAACCTGAATCGATTCCCACTCTTCAACATCTAACCATATAGGCTTTGGTAAGCTTGCTTTGAAAGCATTGCAAGCCTCGGACCGCCGATGAGACATCACCTCACATGCCATATGCTGAATCCGTTTTGAGCTGACAATAGGATGCCCAGATGCTAGTAGATACTCTTCATATATCGAGTGTGTGATATAGTTTTTGGAATCCTTATTCTGTTCACTCCATTTTAACATGACAAAATGTCCAAACTATATGGAGCAAAGTTGTCGAATGCGTTCACGCATGGACTTTCCGGCCGCATCCATGACGAGAGCTCCATCACATATGTGATATATCTTGGAGTCGCCATGGTCCTGCGCTCCGCAAGGTGTACGTGGAGATCCCATTTGATCGAATATGGAGATGAATATATATATATATATATATATATATATATATATATATATATATATATATATATATATATATATATATATATATATATATATATATATAAACCCTAAAAAATCTATAGATTTATTTTTAAGATATTTTCACATATAAGTGTGTATGTATATGCATGTGTGTATGCATATACATGTGTGTATGCATAAGCATATGTATGTATATGCATGTGTGTATACATATGCATGTGTGTATGCATATGCATGTGTGTATGCATATGCATGTGTGTATGCATATGCATGTGTGTATGCATAAGCATGTGTATGTATATGCATGTGTGTATGTGTGTTTGCATATGCATGTGTATGTGTGTTTGCATATGCATGTGTATGTATATGCATGCATGTGTGTATGAATATGCATGTGTGTATGAATATGCATGTGTGTATGCATATGCATGTATGTATATGCATATGCATGTATGGATATGCATATGCATGTATGTATATGCATATGCATGTATGTATATGCATATGCATGTGTGTATACATACATGTGTGTATGCATATGCATGTCTGCATGCACATGCATGTGTATGTATATGCATGTGTGTATGCATATGCATGTGTGTATGCATATGCATGTGTATGTATATGCATGTGTGTATGCATAAGCATGTGTATGTATATGCATGTGTGTGTGCATATGCATGTGTGTATGCATATGCATGTGTGTATGCATATGCATGTGTGTATGCATATGCATGTGTGTATGCATATGCATGTGTGTATGCATATGCATGTGTGTATGCATATGCATGTGTGTATGTATATGCATGTATGTGTATGCATATGCATTTGTGCATGTGTGTGTGCTTATGCATTTTTGTATGCATATGCATTTGTGTATGTATATGCGTATGCATGTGTGTATGCATATGCATTTGTGTGTATGCATATGCATTTGTGTATGTATGCATTTGTATATGCATATGTATTTATGTATGCATATGCATTTGTGTATGTATATGCATATGCATTTGTGTATGTGTGTATGCATATGCATGTGTATGTGTGTATGTAGATGCATGTGTGTATGTATATGCATATGCATGTGTGTATGCATATGTGTATGTATATGCATGTGTATGTATATGCATGTGTGTATGCATATGCATTTGTGTATGCATATACATGTGTGTATGCATATGCATGTGTGTATGCACATGCATTTGTGTATGCATATGCATTTGTGTGTGCATATGCATTTGTGTTTGTATGCATTTGGATATGCATATGCTTTTGTGTATGCATATGCATTTGTGTATGTATATGCATATGCATGTGTGTATGCATATGCATTTAGGTATGATGTATGCATATACATGTGTGTATGCATATGCATGTGTGCATGTGTGTATGTATGTATGTATGTATGTATGTATATGCATGTGTGTATGTATATGCAATTTGTGTATGTATGTATGTATGCATATGCATTTGTGTATGTGTATATGCATATGCATTTGTGTATGTGTGATATGCATATGCATGTGTACGTGTGTATGCACATATGTGTGTATGTATATGCATGCGTGTATCTATATGTATATGTGTGTGTATGTATGTATGCATATGCATGTGTGTATGCACATATGTGTGTGTATACATATGTGAGTGTGTATGTATATGTATATGTCTCTCTCTCTTTCTCTTTATGTTTCTCTAGATCTCTCTCTTTTTTTGATCTCTCTCTCTCTGTATATATATATATATATATGTATATATATATATATATATATATATATATATATATATATATATATATATATATATATATATATATATATATATATATGTGTGTGTGTGTGTGTGTGTGTATGTGTGTGTGTGTGTCTGTGTTTCTCTAGATCTCTCTCTTTCTTTCCTCTCTCTCTCTGTCAATATTAAAAAAAACAATCACTTAGATCGATGATTTTTTGTGGATCGTTGTCATCAAAATCCACTTAGAGTTGTCCTTCGTCGAATTCCAAAGACCTGATGCCAAAATCTCTTGGAAAGCTAAAGCGAAAAGAAATTAGAAAAGGGAATTTAACATAAAGAAAGAAAAAAGAGTGCTACCGTATGTTTGATATACTTACCAAAACTTCAAATCTAAAAAAATAGAGAGGTGTGTGTGGAGAGAGAGAGAGAGAGAGAGAGAGAAAGAGAGAGAGACAAAGAGAGAGAGAGAGAGAGAAACAGGAAGATGTTGCTCGCATGGGCAAACTTGACAGTAGTAGGTTTTCTTTCAAAACGCGATGAATGTCGAATTTTTTCTCTCGGATCTGGTTAAAACATTGTGTCGGTATGGGCATCGGTAGGTTCTAGCAATTTACCGACATTCATAGGGACACCTATACAGACACTCATAGCGACGCATATATTGCTTCCATGGTTTTTCAAAGGTTTTCAATGGTCATACCGATGACGATGTGTGAACGTCAATATGCCACTCATGTGTTGTAGTGATGAATCTTTCTTTCAAGAGTGTCTCCCCTTTTGTATGGCTTCCTCAAAATGTGTAATCTTCACATAGTTCTTCAAAAGAGGTACAAGACCTTGATACAAAAGCTCTTTACATAATGGAAGTTTCAAATAGGTTACAAAGCTACAAGGTGCTTTATCTATGGCTTTTGCAATTTATGTATAACAACTGAACTTTGTCCAATGCAAAGTTCAGAGGTTGAGGTTTTCCCTCATGCATCTTGGAGTGAGCATTGCTCTAGCTCTAGAATCATTCGATTTCTTCACCTATTTGAAGACTTTTATAAATAAATGAAGTTAATCAAGATCCCAACTTCTTGATTATTCTCCATTTTGATTTCACTTTTTATGTGTAGAAGCAAGTGCTCACACCACTTGTAATGTGTTCAACTATTTGTTTTTACATGATTGATGATGAGGGTATTCTAAATGCTTTTTACATGCTTTTATAAAGAATTCAGCCTTTGAGTGACGCTTTATAAGTGAGATTCCATACAACTTTGTATTTTGTATATGAATGTAAGTCAATTTGACTTATGATAGCACATCTAAAGCGCTTGTATCTTTGCAAGTAGAGTAAAGTAATGTTTTTACCTTTTTCTAGGTGTGTTGAATACACCTTCCTTTTCTGAGGAAGTCTTCTTCTTCATCTTTGTATGTCTATGCACATTCTTTATCTTCCTATGGTGAGGAAGTCTTCACTTGAGTGCTTTGAATGCTTTTCCTTGCTATTGTTTGATTTTCTTCCAAATGATATGGAGAGGAAAGCTTCACAATGAGCTTCCTTGAGTAGTGATGTCTACGGTTTTTGCCTTGGTTACTTGAATCTTCTTCCTTTGTCAATAATGGAGGAGAGCTTAGATAGCACTTAGATGCAAATACATTTTTTTATGGAGATGTGCTTGAATAGCAATTGAATATAAATGCAAGTTTCGTTGCTTTGTACACATATCTCAAAATAGGGAAAGTGGAGCTTGAAGGGTACACATCAATTTTCATGAGATCTATGTGATTTGATACAAAATTATGTGATGGAGATTCAATGCACAATATGAGTAATCTTCGATATGATATAGGTTTCTATGAGAAGGCTTAAAAGTGAACTAATACTAGAGCATGGGTATTTCCAAGATAGGACATGTACGATCATTGATCCTAACCGGTTTTAAGAGCTCTTGGATCTTAGAAGATGAATACTATCAAGGGAGACACCAATTGATATACGCTACTTACCAAATGAATGCTTTTAATGAAGAATGCCCTCTTGAAATGAACTAATTGATCTTCAATCACTATGAGCTTGTGAATAGGAGCTTTTGATTTTACCATCAATTTGATCCTTTGGCTTTGTAGGTTTTGTAGACCTACGTGATATTTTAATTTTGGAATCATTTGTAGTTGGTGAAGAGCCTTGCCTTGAGCCTTGATTCCAAGCGTGATTTTTTTTAACATGATCTTCTAGTGTTGAGTCCTTTGAGCTTTCATCTTCATTCTATGCTTTCTTCATAGTTTGATGACATTATCTTCATTGATGCGGATTCTTCAATGCATTCTTTGTGGCCTTTGACTTTGCTTGAATCATCTTCCAAGCTTCAATCATCACCTAACATAGTAATCATAGAAATACATTCTAACAACAGATTGTATATGAGAGATAGTTTAATCCTTGCTCTTCCTTGAATTTTTCAATTGAGTATATCATACATATGATATCTCAATTGGTTGGTGCAAGAGATACTAAGGAAATACTTTCCAAGAATAAGGTTTCATAAAGATTCCATCATAAATAAGTTAGGACACATGCTTGAAGGTCACTTGGTGGAAGAATAGTCTTCATTCTCCTTGATGCTTCCATATAGCAATTTGAACTGCAAGTATAGTTTGAGGGCTTGAAACTTCTTCATCCTCTTGCATGGTTGATGTTGCAAGAAAGTAAACCTACATCATGTATTATCTTCTATCCGAAAATTATAGTGCTTCTAATATCATGGAACAAAACCAATTGCTTCACACTCCCCTTGATTGCCAATATCGGTGAGTGTGTAGTCAAGTGTGTTTACTACAAGCTTCATGAACATAAGCTTTTACATGCCTCAAGTATAGCAAGTGTAGTATGCAATGAAGTGCTTGGTTGAGGCCTAAAGTACCTCCAAGTTTCAAATCATGTAGCCATAACATAACAAGATTACATTGAGAAATCATGAAATCAAATGGTGCATAAGTATGAATAAATCAAGAGACTTGACTTTAGAAGATGATCATATAATCTCTCACATAAGTATCTTCCAATAGAAACCACCAAGTTTCCCATTTGTATGTCCACTTGAGTTGAATCCATGTAAGGTATGTGTAGCATGTAGCACACATAGCATAGGCCGTTGATGTAATTGAAACCGTTTCTTCAAATTCTTCTCTTCATAAGCTGATTTGAATACCTTCCTTCAATGAATATTGATCCACTTGCTCCATAGACGAATTCCAAATAATCAAGTGTTGACGAAAGTTGTTGAAAACTTGGAGTAGCTACCGTTGGCTTTGGATGGCTCTGATACCAATGTAAGTGGGTGGAAACAATGCTATAATTTGGGAACGTGTGTTGAAGTGTAGAGTATGGATTGACTCCCAGATTTATACATAAGTGACAAACATGGTCCCATTTGCTTCAGATCCAAGTGACCTTCAATATGATGCACTAGAAACATGCACAAGAGCAATCTTATAGACTGTGCTCATGATACATAATAGCATGTGAACATCTTCAAAGGTGAACATACTCATAACGTGATTAACTCAAAGTGATCTCCAAGAAGAAAAAGGAGCCATAGAACATAATAATCCTTTAAGGAGAATAGCTTGCACATAATATTTGAATTCATACTTTGTCATCCAACAATAAGCAACTGAAGTCATTTCTGTAGCTTGCACATAGTGTATCGATGATGCAAGTTAGTTGCAATGAATGCTTCATCTATAACTTCAACAATCAGCCTTCAGTCTATTGTGCTTGGCAGAACCCAAAAGTAAGTATCATATTGAAATAATGCATGGCTTTCACAAAAGAATGATACACTATAGTGATCGTCATCCTCAGGATCAACTTCCTGTTGACTTCATCATAGTGATGAGGTTCTCATGGCAATATATGGTCACAGTTTCATAGATCAAAGTTCATAATCAGATACAGAATGACACATGCATACTCTAAACAGAAGTAAATAGACCAATAGATCATTAGGAGATGATCATAGCTCTATCTTCTAATAGTGAAGAGACATACATCACATATATCATGTTGTTGTGTATGTTAGCATAGATAAAACATTATATAATAAATACTTTCTCATGAGTACAGAGATATGCAACGGCCGAGTGAATCGCCCCATTGCGATCTTCATTATTTTCATATAATCCATGCTGTTGTACTGCATAGCATGATCTAACATTAAACAAACGATGGCATGAGATAGTGCTTAATATGAAATAATGCTTCTTATTATATACATGATGACAACAACATAGATTACATGATGATCATATGCTTATGCATGAAGATTCATATGTGTAGATGATGAAGATAGAATGCATAACAATATTCTCCATTGGATGGATGAGTTGTAGTGCATAGTGGACTGAGATGTATAGTCAACATCACACAGATCTCACAAAGAGGAGAAGATACATAGCAAGAGGTTGATGCAAGCATATAACAATCTAACAGAGTCACCCCAAAATTTTTATTACTTTCTATATGTTTATATACACATGTTCGGATGCAACAGAAGTCACCATGTTACATTGCTTTCTTAAAAGAAAAGAACACATTGAGTTCTATGATTTAAGGACATCCCTTTTTTGTATCCTTAATTCCTTGTGATATCCTTGATCTTAGGAACGTGTTGCAAGAGAGCTCAAGAATATTAAAGGGTAGAGTTCATATATATATATATATATATATATATATATATATATATATATATATATATATATATATATATATATATATATATATATATATATATATATATATATATATATATATATATATATATATATATACTTATAAGGCTAGAGTCATATGAGAATCAAAAAGAACTCTAACAGTGGAGTCATATGCAAAGGTACTAGGGGTGGTGAATTTGGAGCTTGCTCGCTCCAACATGTAGAAGCATAAGATTGGGAGGAGAGTTATCTTTGTGGCACGTGGTGTTCATAAGTCTTATATTCTTACAACTCTATAGCCAATGCATAGCTAGAATAGCATACGAAATAACTGAATCTAGTAGCATTCATCCTTGGGCATATACAAATATCTTGAATGTTTTTGTTCTCTCAAGAAGTCCCTGTATGCATTAAATGGAAATGAGGAATAGTGCATATATTGAGATGGTGGCTTCGGAGAGAATACTGCAAAATCAGGGTCCCCATTGTACTGATTCTGTCTAATGGAGAATAAATCTGGATTCAACTTTGGGAGATAGTGAATAATTAAATTTATATCCAATTTTTCTTTGGCTTTATTCTCCATTGACACCTACTATGAGAGTGCTCATGAGTATTGTCGTTGCAGAGAACTATAGGATATATCAAATAGATGTCAAGATGTGTTTCCTAAATGGATGGAGATTAGAACACGTTCATTTGGATCAACCCTTAAGGTTTTAAAGGTAGAAGTTATTTTGATTACGTTTGTAGGTTAAGAGGAGAATTATATGGATTGAATGAGGACTCAAAACAATAGATCGGTAACTTACCTGCAACACAAGGACTTCGAAAAGCAAAAAGAAAATATTTACAAAATAGTCACATGGAGAAGTCCTATATATCTATGTGTATGAAAGAATCTTTGGATGTATTAGATCTACGTAAGTTCAAGTTAAAGGGTGGACTTCAATAGATCTTTACACATTCAAGAATCAAGCATTTTAAGCTTAAGGCAAATCTATCCGTATATACGGAAAGGCTTCACGCTTGAACAAATTTTGTAGACCTCAAAAATTGAAGATTTTACTCTTACTGAATTCATATAGACTAAGTTTGTATACCATCCTTCATTTATATTCAGACTTGTATCATCTAATTTATGAAACCTTTGTATTGTTCAAGAAAATTGGTACATAATTGGAGAACTCATATTCAAGAGAGTCTGTGAGAGCCAAATCGAAAACTTTTTGGTAGTTAGATGACTCGTAAATGTTAGATGAATTCGAATAAAACTTCATGAATTGTCAATCAATACCGGACTATCTTTATTCGAGGAAAGATATACGCTCTCAGAGTATTCCTAGATATCATCACTATGGACACATTTCATGGTGCAAGTTCACACATTCACACAGCTAATGGGTCTCCTAACACCACCATAGTATTTAGTAAAAGCAATTTAGTTTAAGAAAGCGCTTTACCTAACTGGCTCAAGAAAACCCTACAGAGATTAGTGGTAAAGAAACCCGTAAAGGTATTAATAAAGAAAACTAAGCACGAGTTACGATTTTTTCCCATATTTATCAAATGAGTGGCACATTGTAGTGAATTAATAGCCATCTCAAGCATGATATAAGGAAATTTAATTGCTGTTACTCAGAGAAGTTTCAAACGTATGCTAGCTTACTCTTCTATACATGAATCTAAGCAGGATCAATTTGATTAAATTCACATATCTATCAGCTCTTCTCTTCTTCGTGAGTAATTATGTCATCTTTCCATCATCCTTCAAGTATGTACAAGGTCACAGGCTATCAAGCAACACTTGGATCACATAGGTAACATAATAAAATATCTATGTGTGCAATGAATTTCATCCTTATATCTCTCTATATGTAGATATATCAAACAGATCAACTATTTGTGCATATTGCCTATCTCGCGAAAAGAAGTAATCATCCCCATTACTTCTGAAGTTAATTTCTCATGCGGTAGGCATTCATAATTTGTTTCGTAATTCAAAATAGCTCATTGTCATTCCCTTTTGAGATGTTGAGAAAGATATTATTTCTAATATAAATTATTTCAAATTATATTAGATCCAAAGATCTGATCATTTTAAGTAGGTTCATCCGAAAATAGAAGGTTTTCGTCTCACTCTCAAGTTTTGCAAATAGTTCATTTTTGCATAAACTTTTGTTGAAATTGCAAGAACTTATTATGGCTATTTCTATGCATCCTAAGCAAGCTTCGAAGGCCCATATATGCTTCCAAAGAAGAACTAGGCACGTCTATAGATTCAAACTAACTCCTCATTAACATCTCTCATAATCTTATGTAATGTTCTTTCAATAGTATCATCTAGAACATTTTAGCAATCAAGCCCATCTAGAGCATTTTAGACATCAAGGAATTTGGTATAAAGCTTAAGGATGTCCTTGATAGTTAGGAATTTAATACGATTGATATAGATGTCATTTTAATTTTTATTCTTGGGATGTCCTTGGTTATGAAATCTGTGAAATTGACGAGGTTGGTCGAACATCTAAACTAACTGATTTTTTTTGGAAAGCCATGCAATACCGTAAGATATCGATTAACTTCCTTAATCATTTTTTTTTTAAATAGAAATGAACCAGTTTTCCTAATGAGATCCACCGCATCTGAAAAGCTCTTCCAACATTCGCACTCTCATTATTTATTCTTCTTTTATAACATGCTTGATGGCTGCATGAAAATCTTCATAAACTGATTCTTGTAGTGAACAAAAAATGGAGGATAAATTTAGCTACTTCTAAGTAATCTTTTTCAAGTAGAAGGAAAATATAACCAAGTGAAAAATCGTGCTGCTACTGTTTTTCGTTTTTTTTTTCCCCTTTAAGAATGAGTATCACTTCTATACTGGGGCAACATAAAATGCAATATTAAAGAGTGGACAATCTATAAGCGGTAATATAGGAAGAGATCAATACCACAAGAACAACACAAGAGAAGAGGCCAACCTTTTTTTCCCTCTTTAGTTGTGCTTCCAATGTCCACTCAAGACTCGAAACGTTTTCCACACTTGTGTCCCGATAGTCATGATGACGTGGCACATTTGTAGAACCAAAATCTTATGAAAAGTAAATTGTGCGTGATACCATTGTGGCGCACGTGCCACGGACCTTTCCTTATCCGATTCTTCTTCTCTGTTCCCGTCGCTGTAAATGCATACAATGCAATATCTGCTATTCTACATATGCAATCTAAATTTGAAACCACTACAAGCTTCACATAATCCTCCGAATATATGCAATCGAAATTTGAAACCACTACAATCTTCAGATATATCCTCCGAGTATCTCGAGTAATAATATGCCATCCTCTGAAATCCCTCTGATTAGACTTACGCACTCTGAGGTAAATCTCGAGGATATCTTGATCGTGAATAACTGAATCAACGTAGATCAAAATAATGGCCTTTGTCGTTTAGTCGTTCTGGATTCTGAATGTCATCCTAGGCTTCTCGGAACTTCATAGCTGATTAATTTCTGCTGAAGCCATGTCGCAACGCTGGACATTGATGGCCGCCGTCTATGATCATTTTGAACACACAAGAATGCAATTTGTACAACGAGATCCACCTCCTCCACGGAGTAACACTGCTGTATCCTATGATCGACCAGCTTTTTCGACAGTTTTTGTTCGTACATCCTCTGTGCCTGCGTGGGTAGACATCATATCCCTTCGCTCAGATTTATAGGTGGTCCAAAAGAACACGATATGACTTCAAGCAAATAGTACAACAGACCTTCGTCATGTTTATAGAAAACTTACAAACGTGTTCAGAACGGAAAAGGATAAGGTAAAAAAGGGGCTTTCAGTAAGTAAATGGTGCATGCATCTCCCTTGTCATTTACACCTATACACTTGTCATTTACACACATACACATAATACGCCTCTTGTACGTGATAGGTTATCTCCATGTACGTAGGGGCTCTCTCTCTCTCTCTCTCTCTCTTTCTCTGTCTCTTCGAATCTAATTTTATCCATATCCATTATTTGACAAGCTTCATTATCGCTTATCACTTCAACTACTTTGCTGAAGATCACCTGGAGCGTGTCAATGGATGGAAGCGTCTTTGCCGTCGCCGATTTCATAAGCCATCAGTTGTGAGATTCTACATGTCACATGGAGTTAACTGAATTTTTCTTTTAATATACAACGGAATGCTTGACTCACACACTCACGTTCAATCTGAAATGCGTAAGAGAAATTATCGTCATCTATAAGTTGGAGGACTTGTTTTCTTTATGTTGTGACCTTGACACAGCCAAAATAAATAACAGACTTGTTGCTTTAATTGGTCAATATGATTCCAGGTGATATTTTTAAATGGAATACCGATCAGTCATTAACAGTGAAAATTCTTTCCTCATAATCTTTTAAAAAAGTTTTATTTCTGGTTTGAAACGCATTACAATTGAAGAAAGAAACTAGATAAAATGGCCCAAATATGCCCTGCAGCTTCGGGTTTGAAAACTAACAACCTCTGGGTCAACAAGTGAGAGTTCAGCTAACTCACCTACAGCCAAGCGAGCTATAGTTGTGGTCTTTGCTATACGTGCTATAATTAATTCTTGCAGTAGCCGCTACTCCTAACACTGCTGTCATTCGTACAGTTACATTTTACTGTTACTTGCTACTAACAACTAGTGTCACAACTGCTGATAAGATTATCGTTACCATTGTCCGCCAGAACATGAGAGAGAGATAGAGAGAGAGAGAGAGGACCGTATCTATGAGGTCGTCAATTCTGTTTCCAGAGATGATTTCGAAGCAAACCACTCCGAAACTGTACGTATCAACAGAAGGACGCAGCTCTCCATTTTGTGTATACTCTGGAGGAAGATATTCTCTTCAGCAACAGTGAAAGAAGTTTAGAGAGACGAAAAGCGCGTCAAATTGAAAAAATTAAACAGGGAATGGTGGCAGAAATAATCACGGTGTCCCAATGCGTGTTGTTACGAGCTGTGTTTTGCCGCCTTGCAGGAGCCTCGCAATACCAAAATCTGCAAGAACGGCTTCCAGTCGTTCATTCAAAAGTATATTTTGTGGCTTAATGTCTCCATGCACGATTTTATAGTGCGATTCCTCGTGTAGATAGGCCAACCCCTTTGCTATGCCAGTGATGATGCTGTATCGATCGCTCCATTTTAACACTGTATCATCTCCTGCTCTTCCCAGCAACAATGAATAAAAAGAAAGGCGGAAGAAATTTTCCAGGTTGAGCAAACGCCATAGATACGGAGGACTTACGGTGCAAGTAGTCGTACAAGCTGCCATTGTTCATGTACTCGTAGACCAATATTCTCTCTCCCTTTGCCTCGCAGGCACCTAACAATCGGATGAGATTCCTGTGCTGGACTTTCTGAATAATATGTGCTTCATTCAGAAATTCTCTTCTCGGATTGTCTCCGGAATTTTCGGTTCGTAGTCTCTTGATTGCCACTTCTTCTCCGCCTGGCAGAATTCCCTGCAACAAGATTCGGGGCAGATTATCAACGAGTATGCGCGATTGTTGAACACGTCAAATGAATTTCAATCATGGAACGGATTTCATTCTCAAGTGGATTGAAAGTAAATAGTGCAAATACAAGCCAGACGACAAATGCCCTTCAATATACTTCGCGTTGTACTGAGAGTGGGTTGAGACGAATCGCCGCATCAACTCTTTTTTCAATATTGACGTCGGACTGCCATTGATCATTGGACGTACCAAAAAACACGTTTCACTTTTGTATCTGTAGAGTCCCAAGAGCTTGCATGAAGAGAGAGAGAGAGAGAGAGAGAGAGAGAGAGAGAGAGAGAGAGAGAGAGAGAGTCGGTGGCGTTACAGAGATCAGTGCAGCTACAGGTCACAATGTATCGGACAGCGCCCAAAACATTGGCTAAGGTGCATGGTTTCATTAAAAAAGAGAACGATTAATCTGCAATGGGGTTTCCACGGCTTTCCTATTTGCCATGTGAAACTTCGTAAAAAAAGCATTCATATAAGATGTTTGATGAACAGTGATGATGCTTTGTTCCGGAAGTTGTGTGACCTGCAGGCGGCCCATAGCTGACATGAAGAATACACGACTGACTTCTTGCATGGGCAGAGCGAGGACAGAGGCTAAGCTACATAAGAGTGGAATACCATCCACATAAATAGCAAGGTACAATAGGATAGTAGAAGACTTGCAACTTTATTCCTTTGGATCAGAGTGAAAGCGCATACATCCGAGCTAGAGCATGGAAGTACGGAAACGGTGACACCATTCCCACATTGACTGTTTCAAGCCATAGATAGCTTTGCGAAGTCGGTAGACTTGAGTGCAATAGTCATTGGGGATAAAGGCAGGTGGTTGCTGTAAAAGATTTCTTCCTCCAGGTCACCATGGAAGATTGCGTTCCACACATTCGTTTGATAGCGAAGTATTTTCAACTAAGCAGCAAGGGCAATAAAGAGGCGAAAGGAGGTATACGAAGAATAAGAGAGAAGATTTTTGTTTAATCAATCCTACGAATGAGTGAACCCCCCTCTCGACAAGGCGATCGTTATACCTGGAGATGGAGCCATTGAATATTGACTTCTTTGCAAAGCATCGATTTGCAGAAAATTACTTTTCGACCATCTGCAAGTGGAACAAGGTCCCATGCGTGATTATGTAATTAGAGAACAGTATTCACTTGGCATGGGACCTTACAAGTGTGATGCATTAAGGGCTTCTTTTTCTTGTGGTTCTTCGACATTACGTGCAAAACAAGTGAATAGTGAATCGAGTTCTTTAACATTGGAGGGGGATGGAAGCATCCTAAGATAAAGAGTATATCGAGCATACATATCACCTAGGGATTTTCATGAAGCTTTTGGTGAGTTCTCAGTCGATAAAGATGACGGCATAACCACATATATAGAAGTGGTGTCTCTTGGCGAGCTAGCTGTTGGAGAAGACTTTGGAATAGAGATATCCGATGAGGTGTAATCCTGATTTGATGGGATTGATAGGGTAGGTTGAATGACTGACAGATGTTCGCATACTTTCGTAGAGACCATGGAGAACGATTGGAGGGTGCTAGGGTGTCGATCAGAGGAGGACTAATGGATCAACCATGAAATGGAGGCCTAGAAGTCATTGCTAGGGATCTTGAGGAGGCATCGAATATTACTTCCATTCCACATGTGTGGGACCCATAGAGGGTTTGATAGATCTGTGTAGCACTTTACGAGAGGTTTTCCTAGCACCACTGAAGGGCGATCTAGATGTTGAAGGCCCTTATAAAAGAGGCCAAATGAAGTTATTCTTGAACTTGTGGGATCAAGCCTACGGAAAATATTTATTCGAATCACTGGATATGCGGGACGAACAAAGATCCTTAAGTGTGTTAAATTAGGAAACTGACTAAACGAATGGTAATATGGGGTTCTGCATAGGATCAATGGAGTGAGATACCTTTTTGTGTATTTGCAATGAATTCTTCCATATAACTTTTGGCTAATCCTGTACGCAACAACATGGCCCCAGAATTCGCACTAAAGTGTATTGCTTCCTCTTCGAGACACTAATTTGTTGTGGTGTATAGGGAATATAATATTTTTGTTGAGTTCTTTCTTTCTTGTAAAAGGATATGAACGCAATACATGAATTGGGAATGGATTCTAATTGAGCTAAAAATCATGTGTAGGCATTTTGATTGGCAAAAGGAAATTTTGACATAAAGATTTAATTTGGTGGATGGATAAATAGTTATGTCCGTATATAGGTACATATGAGATTCGAGCACATCTTTCTTTATTAAATGAATTTTCTTCAAAGCCGATGTATAAAGCAAGGATATACCGATGCATGTAGTGACTGAAAAATCCCAATTAGCTACTTGCCACTCTCCTGCCAACCTTAAATAGCCCTTGCCCTTGGCACATCTAGAATCTTCTCTAAGGTCCAAACACTCCTCATATGGTCACTTTGAGGATATGGAATAACCTCGAAGATTCATGCTAGAGCGTTGGCTCCCTCGAACTCTAGTCCTTGACCCTGCTAGGGTCCTTGACCAAATGCAGGTAGACCAATGGTAGACCATGAAGGTCTAAATAAATCTAACACTCTCTCCCCCTTCTAGAGATCACTGTCCTCAGAGATGAAGGAAGGAAAGTGTTTGTGAATCAGAGCTTCTGATTCGCAAGTTGCATATGTGAGTGGACGGCTAGTCCATGCTACTAAATACTCTAGTATGGAGCGATTTCGTAACTTCCACTCCCTCTTATGAAGAACTTGAAATGGAACATCTCACTGAGATTGTCTATTTTTGAAAGCAACTAAATCATCTACACAATTCTCATCTTGAGAAATGTATGGTCTCAAGTTGCTTACATGGAAAATTGGGTGAAATTTTCAATTATCTAGCAATTTCAATTTATATGCAACATAACTAATCTTCTTGATTATTGTTCAAGGTCCACAAAATCTAGAGGATAACTTGGGTTTCTGACCCATTGTCAATGACGAACCAAGTGGAACCTATAAAAACACATGATTGCCTTCTTTAAACATTCATGGTGTATGATGTTGATCTATGAATGCTTTCATCCTTTTAGCAGCTTGTTGTAGATTGAACCTACTTATTTTCAAGTTAGCTTGCATATCTGTTAAAAACTATGAAGCACTGGGAGATTTCCTGGGTCACCCAACGATAGCTAGACTATGTGGAATAAATCCATAAATCACCTCAAAAGGTGCCAACCTAGTAGTCTTGTGCTTCCAACTATTATAAGCTAGTTCACTAATGGTAGAAAACCATCCCAATCTGTTTGCTTTTTTGAAACATATGCCCATATCATATCTTTTAGTATCTTATTAACTCTTTTGGTCTGACCCTCTGTCTGTGTATGCTCTCCACTACTTATCTTGAGTTGAACTTAAGGCTTATTGAATACGTTTTAGAAAATTCCTATAAAACTAGGATCCCTCTCTAAAACTATTGGTTTTGGGAGACCATGCAGTCTAAAAATATCTTGAATAAATAGTTCCACAAGTTGTGGAGCCTCCACTGATTCTTTTGTAGGGATAAATTGTGCCATTTTTCTCGAATGATCAACCACTACAAGAATAGCATTCTTTTATCATGGTGTCCAAGGTAAATCCATTATGAAGTCCATGGAAATAGTATCCCAACAATACTGTGGTATCTTCAATGGTTATAGAAGACTTGGAGGACTAATCCTCTCTAGTTTATTCAGTTGACATTTAAAAAATTGACTTACATAATTGTTTTCATCTTTGAACATCTTTGGCCACCAAAAAGTGCATCTAACCAACTATAACGTTTTCTCAATACCAAGATGTCCCCCACAAGGTACATCATGGTTCTTGAAAATAACTTCTTTTCTAAACTTCCCTTCTTGGGAATTAGGCACACAAATCATTCTCTTTCTTTTGAGCAATCATTGCTTCACTTGAAAACTAGAGAATGCTTTATCTTTATCATTTTGTGATAACTTATTGATTATAGACTAACAATAATCATCTTCAATTTGTGAATCTTTGATTTCTTGGATTAAATTACTATCAAGAAGTATGAAGCTAATCTGATGCAAAATACGAGATAATGCATTCATTTTTCCTTTTCTATTCAGAATTTCCATATGAAATTCTTGCATCAACTCAGCCCATCTAGCGTGTCCCCCTAAGGATTAGGCTGGGAATAGAAATAATTCAATGTGTGATGATCTGTGTATACTTTAAAAGTCGCACCTTACATATAGTGTCTCCAAATCTTCAAAGCATGAACTATTTCATATAATTCTTGTTCATGGACATGCGAATTTCTCTGAGATGGAGAAAGTTTCTTGCTTTTGAAAAGCTACTGGTCTACCATCTTCAATCAAAACTGCACCAACAGTGATGCCACTAGCATCAATTTCTATTTGAAAAAGTTTTTGGGGATCTACCACAAATGAAATTGGGGCACTTGAAATTGCTTGTTTCAATGTGTCAAAAGCTTTTTGTTGTGCACTAGTCCATACAAACGTTTGATTATTCTGTAATAGGTCCATCAATGGCGTAGCTATGTGTGAATAGCTCGCAATGAGTTTCGTATAGAAGCTCGATAATCCTAATAGTGATCGCAATTGGCACTCATTCTGAGGAATCGACCAACCAAGGATCACAGAAACTTTCCATGGATCCATTCTAATTCCATCTGCAGAAAGTATATGTCCTAAGTAATCAACCTCAGATAAAACATAGATATATCTTCTCTGGGTTGACATACAAAGTAGTGTCATCCAACATCTGAAAAACTGTATGCAAATGACATTCATATTCTTCCAAACTCTATAAACCAACAGATCATCTATAAAATCAACCACAAACTGACCAATAAAAGGACAAAAAATATCATTCATGAGCATCATAAAAGTAGTTGGAGCATTAGTTAAACCAAAAAGCATTACAAGTTACTCATAATGACCAAATCAAAATTTGTTTTATGTACATCATCGTCCTTGATTCTTATTTGAGGACAACCACTTTTTAAGTCTATTTTACTATATACAATAGCACCTCCTAGTGCATCCAAAATATCATCAATGCGAGGCATTGGATATCTATGCTTTATTGTAACTTTATTTAATGCACTAAAGTCTACACACATTCTAAAAGATCCATTCTTTTTGTGAACGAAAAGCACTAGGGATTCAAAAGGTGAATAACTCAATTTGATGAGTCCTTTGTCAAGATACTCCTCGACTATATGATGTACTTTTTCCTCCTCTTGCCAATTTATTCGATATGACTGTCTCGATGGTGGACGAGCTCTTAGTACTAGCTCAATCCTATGCTCCACAAGGGAGAAGACCTAAACGTAACTCTGAAAGAAACAAGTGTTGGAATTCAATTTTCATTCTAGAAGAAAGCTGAGCTTCGAAACTAGTTTGAATATGTAAACTTAACAACTCCTTATGCTGAAAATATAAATCCCAATTAGCTACCTACCACTCTCCTCCCAACCTTAAATAGCCCAAGATCTGGTCCTTAACCTTGCTAGGCTCCTTGACCAAATGCAGGTAGACGAATGGTGGACCATGAAGGCCTAAATAAATCTAACAGTGAAACATTTTACGTTCGTATTGTATAATGAAGTGCACAGTTGGTTGCTTATGTTAGCATACAAACCACCATAGCGATGAGAAAACAATAATTTTTTACTAATATACCAACAAAATTACCGATAGTGATATTGATAATATGTAGTGTAACATAAAAGAAAACTTGGACAATATGCACGGCCTTTTTTTAGGCGATTTCAAGTGCATGCACACAATAGAAAAAAATTGAGGTAACTCTCTTTACTCACTCATACCTTTTTTTGTGTATCTACCTCATTACTCTTACTTTATGTCACTATCTCAGTCACCATCAGTAGCTCTATCAACATGATTCACCAGTTTTCGTTTTATCACTAGATCCTTTTTGTGAGTATCTAAGTGCAAGAGTGATTACAAAGCTTTTAACTCTCTACACTACAACATATGCAGTTCATATTTATCAAATCCATATTAAGGATCTTCATGTAAGTGACAAATTCGAATTCTTTATTTACTATTTATTGGAATGTTTTATTTCATCAATTCACTCAGAAAACCATCGTAGTTGAAAATGTTTTAAAAATGATAACAAAAAGGTACATAATTGAATAGTAATGCAAGTAATAAGTAATAAGTAAGCAATCATATGTGTACGTACATGTATAAGTATGCACACAATCGCACATTTATACACACATGGATGCATACACATATACATACACATATAGATACACGCATACAAATGCATATATACACATTGTTACATACACACATATTGGCATACACACATAGAAACATACACACACATATATACACATACAAATGAATATATACGTACACACATATATAAACATAAAAACATCCTACACAAATACACAACACTTATTCATACATGCATGCCTACAAAGATAAGCACATAAAGATACACATATATAAAGATTTACATATACTTACATACATACACAAATAAATGTTGGAGAACCAATCATGAATTGGACATTAACTTCAAGGTCAAAGTTTAAGAAGAAAAGCACATGCCTATTGGAAGGGACAATTTCACACATGTACTATATTTCTAAAGTTAGAATTAACTTTAGTTCTACATTTTTCAAAAGTCATGAGATTGAGAAAATCTATATAAGTTAGTTTGTATCAACACTCACGTTGAGAGAGAGAGAGAGAAAGAAAGAGAGATTTTGTTTGATTTAGTATAGTCGGGCTTCTCTAAGTGAGAAAACACCTATAAATTTTTCAGTTGCCATAGATATTAGAAGAATTAATAGAAGTTCTGTGTATGAGACTCTCTCCTCCATCTTCATGCTTTGCCTTTTCTGGTAATGACTTCAAAACTTCAAGTTTTCAAAGCAACTTGATGCCTAGCATCGCGTTTGTGCTGATAAGTCTTTGTATTATTCTCTAAGTTTTTACTGTTGGAGATAGACGTCTGTGGAAGCACGCGAACAACACAAGGAAGAAGAAGAAGCTTGGAGCACAAACACACAATACTGAATGTATTACTAGAGAATGTACAAAGATAAGTAGCCCATTAGGGCAATAGGCGTATATACAAGCCGGGGGAAAAAAACCTCCTAAAGAGGGAAAAAAGTGCCCCGGCGGTCCTAGAGTGTTCACACACATCACTACCTAAATATATCAACAAATCCCCCCTGGGAGTGATGCGGTGAACAAGGAGCTGGCACTCATGTATAAGGAAGTGCCAAGCTATGAAGAAATCACTCCACAAAAGGAAGTAAGCCCAAAGTTTTGCGAAAAGCTTCAAACTTCTCCCTAGGCAGAGCCTTCGTGAAAAGTTCTGCAATGTTCTCCTGTGTGGGCACATATGCCAAGCTGATCTGCCCAGCAGAGAACCTCTCCCTGACATAGTGATAATGCACCTCAATGTGCTTAGTGCGAGCATGGAACACAGGGTTCCTCGCAACTGCCAATGCGCTCTGACTGTCAGTGAAGATGGTGGTGGCAGAAGACTGGCCAACACGCAAATCAGCCATAAGGCATCTGAGCCACACACACTCAACAGTCGCTGTGAAAGCTGCCCTATACTCAGCCTCACAACTGGAAGTGGCCATAGTAGGCTGCTTCTTTCTCAACCAAGATATACATGAGCTACCAAGCATGAAGCAAAAACCACTGGTGGACACACGAGTGTCACAACAACCAGCCCAATCTGAGTCAAAAAAAGCATGCAAATCTGGCGGTAGTGATCCCCCCTTGGGATAAAACAACCCAAGTAGCCGAGTACCACTCAAGTAGCGAAAGATGCGCTTAACCGCTTTCCAATGCGTGACTCTTGGGCAATGCATAAACCTGCTCATCTGTGAGACAGCAAACTGAATATCTGGCCAAGTAATGCATAAGTAAATCAAGCATCCAACAGCCTGCTGATAGAGAACAGCATCAAATGCATCTCCAGCATCATGAAGACTCAATCGTAAACCTGTCTCCATAGGAGTGGCAATAGGCTTACAGTCTTCAAGGCCAAAACGCTGCAATAATGTGTTAATATATTTCGTTTGACACAAAGCCATTCCACCATCAACGTGCATAAACTGAATGCCCAAATAGTGAAGCAAATGCCCCAAATCAGACATCTCAAATGAGGCATGCAAATCAGCCTTAAAATCAGCAATATGTGTCTCAATAGGACCAGTGAGCAGCATGTCATCAACATAGACAACAATGATCAGAAGCACATCATTAGCACGTTTAACATATAAGGTGCTTTCAGTTGGACTGTTCTCAAAACCATGTGCAATCAGATAGGCATGTATCTTCTCATACCAAGCACGTGGTGCTTGCTTTAAACCATATAATGCCTTCTTTAACCTGCAAACCTGGTTTTCATGCCCTTTCTGCACAAAGCCACGGGGCTGAAAAACATACACTTGTTCATGCAAGTCACCATTCAGAAATGCTGTTTTAATGTCCAACTGATGTACATTCCAACCATGATGGGCTGCAAGTGCACAAATGCTCCGAACAGTAGTCATACGGCATGTAGGTGCAAAGGTCTCATCAAAATCAATGCCTCTTTCCTGCGCATAACCCTTTGCAACAAGCCTAGTCTTATACCTGCCAATGGTACCATCAGGTTTACGCTTGAGCTTGTATACCCACTTAGTGCCAATGGCCTTCTTGCCAGGAGGCAAGTCACATAAGGACCATGTACCATTCTTCATTATAGCATCATATTCAGATTGCATAGCAGCCATCCAATTTTCTGAATTCTGTGCTTCATCAAAAGAAACAGGCTCATTCTCATCACAGAGACTAGATGCAGCCATAGCATAGCAATCTGATGCAAAGGAGGCACTATGAGAGCCTGAACGAGTACGATATGACAAAGGTGCATCTAATTTGCTGTCACGCAAAGTCTACACCAGCCATTTTGGCATAGTTTTTGCCTGCTCAATATCAGCTCTCAAATCAGCAAGTGCATCATGTAAATCTGCATCAGAAATAGAATGATCTGCATCATCATATGAAACCTGCAAAGGTTGAGAAGTTGCCTCATTAGGACCAGCACTAGCCTGTCCACCTATAAAAAGAGGCATCGAAGTATCATACATGTCTTTGGAGCTAACAGATGTCTCCTTAGTACATGAAAGCAATGGCTGAATAGCGTCTTCCACAAAGACAACATCACGGCTAACCAGAATGCGTTTAGTCTGTGGATGATACAGACGATAGCCTTTACTTTCAGAACTGTACCCAACAAAAATACATTTTACTGCCTTATCATCCAATTTTCTGCGATGTTGTCCAGGCACTAATGCATATGCCAAACAACCAAAAACACGCAGATGAGCAAAAGATGGCTTGCGGTCATTCCAAGCCTCATATGGAGTGATAGATTGCAACGCTTTAGTGGGACACCTGTTCAGTACATATGCTGCACACATGACAGCCTCAAGCCATAAACTATGTGGTAAAGCCTGACTTTTGACCATGCACCTCGCCATCTCCATGAGTGACCTGTTCTTTCGTTCAGCAACTCCATTCTGTTGAGGTGTATACGGTACTGTACACTGGTGTTTTATCCCATGTTCAGCTAGAAATGCATTAAAATCTGAAGACATATATTCCCCCCCTCGATCAGAACGGAGGGTGCCCATTTTACATGCTGACAGATTTTCAGCCAAAACCAAAAATTGTTTGAAGCACATGAACACTTCGGACTTTGCTTTGAGTGGATATACCCATGCATGCCTGGAAAAATCATCAATGAAAGTCACGAAGTAAAGGTAATTTCCAAAAGAGGGTGTCTGCATAGGACCACAGACATCACTATGTACAAGCTGCAATTTCTGCGTAGCCCGAACTGAACCATCTTTTGGAAAGGAAGAACGCTGCATTTTGCCCAAAATACAGCCTTCACAAACATGTTTTCCAGGTGCCTCAAGTTTGGGCAAAGAGGACACCATTTCAGATTTCTACAGGCGTAACAAACTAGCAAAATTCAGATGACCAAAGCGTGCATGCCAAAGCTTTGCATCTGACATAGCCTGAGAATCATGAACTGCACATGCCGAATCATTCACAGATCTTTCATAGTCTATGAGCTTATACAGGCCACGACATAAGATGCCAGAAGCAATAATCACATCACCATTTGAGAGATCATGGACTGTACACCTGTCATCAACAAATTTCACAACCAAGCCAATCTTGGCTAATGCAGAATCTAAAACAGGTTCTTTTTGATGCCTGGCATAAACAAAGCATCTGACAAAGTGAAAGAACTACCATCAGCAGTAGTCAGAATGATCTTACCAACTCCCATAACAGGATAAGAGGAGTTATTGGCCCATGTGACAGTATTCCCTGTAGGGGCAGGCTCGAGTAAAGAGAAGAAACTGCGCTGCGAGGTAATATGTTTGGTCGCCCCACTCTCAAAGTACCAAACATCTGAGTCTACTGCAGACATGCACTGATCATGAGAAGATGGGTCAAAACTGCAGACACTAGTAAACGCCCATTCTTCTTCCTGCACAAGATTTGCAGACTCTGTTTTTGGTGTAGAGGCCTCTGCAACAACCATTCCAACCTCTTTCTTCGTTGCCTCTTTAGCAGCCAGTTTTGGACAATTCTTTATAATATGATCATTTCCTTTACAGTACTTGCAGAACAATTTCTGCTTTTCTGATTTCTTTTCATCTTTATCCTGGTTCTTCGATTGTGCAGCATTTGCAGATTTTTGCTTACTAGTAGAAGAGCTCCATTTTCCTTTGCCCTTTTGACTAGCCAGGAAAGCTTGATCTGCAACACGCATAATGAACCTGTTCTGCCTGGACTGATCTTCCTGCAACAGAACAGAGACTAATTCCTCAAATGACAAGGCATTCGGATTGCCTTTCATCATCAATCGAAGAGTAGAGGCAAAACTCTGATATGAATCAAGAAGACCATTCAGAACGGTCTGCACAAGTGAGCTATCTAGTATAACCTCATCAGGAGAAATCAATTGTTCCTTAAGGTCTTTGATCTTTGTAAGAAAACCGTCCATAGAATCACCTTCATTCATGTGCTCACTCTCCAACTGTTTTTGGAGGTAAGCAACACGAGCCTCATTCCTACCCTGGTACAAAGTGGTAAGTGTGTCCCAAGCATCCTTTGGTGTTCTGCAAGAGCGAATGTGAGGAATAATGGCACGTTTGAGAGACAAGGCTATCAATGCATGTGCCTGGGCATCTCTGCCATCCCAACGAATCTGCTCTGCAATAGGTGCAACAGAAATAGCAGCACGAACAAGAATCTGCGGAATATCATCTTCGACACCATCTTCATGAGCTCCAGTACCTCCAGCACCTGTATTTGTAGTACCTGTAGTCGCAGGTGTAACAAGACGTCTTTCAGCACCCTGCACAATGTTCCACAGTCCTTTTGCAACCAGTACATGTCGCATCATATAAGCCCATAATGGGTAGTTGGTACCATCCAACTTATCCTCAACAGCCAACATACGGAATACATCACTGCTTTCAGCCATGGCCGGTGACTAAAATACCTTGATGCAGAAAATTGACTGTATCTCAAAAAGTTGAACGGAACTGCCCAGACGAGTTCTGCTAGACCTGTAGCAGACTTCGAGACGCTTAAACTGGCGAACAGAAACTGGTATATACCTTTGGCACAAAAGGACGAAATAGCCTACACAAGCGCTGCGATAGTGCGTTCGGAGGCCGAAACCAGCTCAGATCGCGATTTTGGCCACAGTAGGCTGCTTCTTTCTCAACCAAGATATACATGAGCTACCAAGCATGAAGCAAAAACCACTGGTAGACACACGAGTGTCATAGCAACCAGCCAAATCTTAGTCAGAAAAAGAATGCAAATCTGGCAGTAGTGATCCCCCCTTGGGATAAAACAACCCAAGTAGCCGAGTACCACTCAAGTAGCGAAAGATGCGCTTAACCGCTTTCCAATGCGTGACTCGTGGGCAATGCATAAACCTGCTCATCTGTGAGACAGCAAACTGAATATCTGGCCGAGTAATGCATAAGTAATCAAGCATCCAACAGCCTGCTGATAGAGAACAGCATCAAATGCATCTCCAGCATCATGAAGACTCAATCGTAAACCTGTCTCCATACGAGTGGCAATAGGCTTACAGTTTTCAAGGCCAAAATGCTGCAATAATGTGTCAATATATTTCGTTTGACACAAAGCCATTCCACCATCAACGTGCATAAACTGAATGCCCGAATAGTGATGCAAATGCCCCAAATCAGACATCTGAAATGAGGCATGCAAATCAGCCTTAAAATCAGCAATATGTGTCTCAATAGTACCAGTGAGCAGCATGTCATCAACATAGACAACAATGATCAGAAGCACATCATTAGCATGTTTAACATATAAGGTGCTTTCAGTTGGACTGTTCTCAAAATCATGTGCAATCAGATAGGCATGTATCTTCTCATACCAAGCACGTGGTTCTTGCTTTAAACCATATAATGCCTTCTTTAACCTGCAAACCTAGTTTTCATGCCCTTTCTGCACAAAGCCATGGGGCTGAAAAACATACACTTCTTCATGCAAGTCACCATTCAAAAATGTTGTTTTAATGTCCAACTGATGTACATTCCAACCATGATGGGTTGCAAGTGCACAAATGCTCCGAATAGTAGTCATACGGTATGTAGGTGCAAAGGTCTCATCAAAATCAATGCCTCTTTCCTGCGCATAACCCTTTGCAACAAGCCTAGCCTTATACCTGTCAACAGTACCATCAGGTTTACGCTTCAGCTTGTATACCCACTTAGTGCCAATGGCCTTCTTGCCAGGAGGCAACTCACATAAGGACCATGTACCATTCTTCATTATAGCATCATATTCAGATTGCATAGCAGCCATCCAATTTTCTGAATTATGTGCTTCATCAAAAGAAACAGGCTCATTCTCATCACAGAGACTAGATGCAGCCATAGCATAGCAATCTGATGCAAAGGAGGCACTATGAGAGCCTGAACGAGTACGATATGACAAAGGTGCATCTAATTTGTTGTCATGCAAAGTCTACACCAGCCATTTTGGCATAGTTTTTGCCTGCTCAATATCAGCTCTCAAATCAGCAAGTGCATCATGTAAATCTGCATCATAAATGGAATGATCTGCATCATCATATGAAACCTGCAAAGGCTGAGAAGTTGCCTCATTAGGACCAGCACTAGCCTGTCCACCTGTAAAAAGAGGCATCAAAGTATCATACATGTCTTTGGAGCTAACAGATGTCTCCTTAGTACATGAAAGCAATGGCTGAATAGCATCTTCCACAAAGACAACATCACGGCTAACCAGAATGCGTTTAGTCTGTGGATGATACAGACGATAGCCTTTACTTTCAGAACTGTACCCAACAAAAATACATTTTACTGCCTTATCATCCAATTTTCTGCGATGTTGTTTAGGCACTAATGCATATGCCAAACAACCAAAAACACGCAGATGAGCAACAGATGGCTTGCGGTCATGCCAAGCCTCATATGGAGTGATAGACTGCAACGCTTTAGTGGGACACCTGTTCAGTACATATGCTGCACACATAACAGCCTCAAGCCAGAAACTATGTGGTAAAGCCTGACTTTTGACCATGCACCTCACCATCTCCATGAATGACCTGTTCTTTCGTTCAGCAACTCCATTCTGTTGAGGTGTATACGGTACTGTACACTGGTGTTTTATCCCACGTTCAGCCAGAAATGCATTAAAATCTGAAGACATATATTCCCCCCCTCGATCAGAACGGAGGGTGCCCATTTTACATGGTGACAGATTTTCAGCCAAAACCAAAAACTGTTTGAAGCACATGAACACTTCGGACTTTGCTTTGAGTGGATATACCCATGCATGCCTGGAAAAATCATCAATGAAAGTCAGGAAGTAAAGGTAATTTCCAAAAGAGGGTGTCTGCATAGGACCACAGACATCACTATGTACAAGCTGCAATTTCTGCGTAGCTCGAACTGAACCATCTTTTGGAAAGGAAGAACGCTGCATTTTGCCCAAAATACAGCCTTCACAAACATGTTTTCCAGGTGCCTCAAGTTTGGGCAAAGAGGACACCATTTCAGATTTCTGTAGGCGTAACAAACTAGCAAAATTCAGATGACCAAAGCGTGCATGCCAAAGCTTTGCATCTGACATAGCCTGAGAATCATGAACTGCACATGCCGAATCATTCACAGATCTTTCATAGTCTATGAGCTTATACAGGCCACGACATAAGATGCCAGAAGCAATAATCACATCACCATTTGAGAGATCATGAACTGTACACCTATCATCAACGAATTTCACAACCAAGCCAATCTTGGCTAATGCAGAAACTGATAACAGGTTCTTTTTTATCCCTGGCACAAATAAAGCATCTGACAAAGTGAAAGAACTACCATCAGCAGTAGTCAGAATGATCTTACCAACTCCCATAACAGGATAAGAGGAGTTATTGGTGCATGTGACAGTATTCCCTGTAGGGGCAGGTTCGAGTGAAGAGAATAAACTGCGCTGCGAGGTAATATGTTTGGTTGCCCCACTGTCAAAGTACCAAACATCTGAGTCTACTGCACACATGCACTGATCATGAGAAGATGGGTCAAAACTGCAGACAATAGTAAACGCCCATTCTTCTTCCTGCACAAGATTTGCAGACTCTGTTTTTGGTGTAGAGGCCTCTACAACAACCATTACAGCCTCTTTCTTCTTTGCCTCTTTAGCAGCCAGTTTTGGACAGTTCTTTATAATATGATCATTTCCTTTACAGTACTTGCAGAACAATTTCTGCTTTTCTGATTTCTTTTCATCTTTATCCTGGTTCTTCGATTCTGCAGCATTTGCAAATTTTTGCTTACTAGTAGAAGAGCTCCATTTTCCTTTGCCCTTTTGACTAGCCAGGAAAGCTTGATCTGCAACACGCATAATGGACCTGTTCTGCCTGGACTGATCTTCCTGCAACAGAACAGAGACTAATTCCTCAAATGACAAGGCATTCGGATTGCCTTTCATCATCAACCGAAGAGTAGAGCCAAAACTCTGATATCAAACAGGAAGACCATTCAAAACGGTCTGCACAAGTGAGCTATCTGGTATAACCTCATCAGCAGAAATCAATTGTTCCTTCAGGTCTTTGATCTTTGTAAGAAAATTGTGCATAGAATCACCTTCATTCATGTGCTCACTCTCCAACTGTTTTCGGAGGTAAGCAACACGAGCCTCATTCCTAGCCTGGTACAAAGTGGTAAGTGTATCCCAAGCATCCTTTGCTGTTCTGCATGAGCGAATGTGAGGAATAATGGCACGTTTGACAGACAAGGCTATCAATGCATGTGCCTGGGCATCTCTGCCATCCCAACGAATCTGCTCTGCAGTAGGTGCAACAGAAACAGCAGCACGAACAGGAATCTGCGGAATATCATCTTCGACACCATCTTCATCAGCTCCAGTACCTCCAGCACCTGTATTTGTAGTACCTGTAGTCGCAGGTGTAACAGGACGTCTTTCAACACGCTGCACAATGTTCCAGAGTCCTTTTGCAACCAGTACATGTCGCATCATATAAGCCCATAATGGGTAGTTGATACCATCCAACTTATCCTCAGCAGCCAACATACGGAATACATCACTACTTTCAGCCATGGCCGGTGACTAAAATACCTTGATGCAGAAAGTTGACTGTATCTCAAAAAGTTGAACGGAACTGCCCAGACGAGTTCTGCTAGACCTGTAGCAGACTTCGAGATGCTTAAACTGGCGAACAGAAACTGGTATATACCTTTGGCACAAAAGGACGAAATAGCCTGCACAAGCGCTGCGATAGTGCATTCGGAGGCCGAAACGAGCTCAGATCGCGATTTCGGCCACAGAGCGAAGCAGTTTTGATCTTGGAAACACCTTGAGTATGCTCACCAAGTTTCGTGTGAATCTGAGACTGCAAACGGAGGAGTGTCGACGGCGCCCTAGAAGAAGCGACGACCTGCTCTGATACCAATTGTTGGAGATAGACGTCTGCGGAAGCACGCGAACAGCACAAGGAAGAAGAAGAAGCTTGGAGCACAAACACACAATACTGAATGTATTACTAGAGAATGTACAAAGATAAGTAGCCCATTAGGGCAATAGGTGTATATACAAGCCGGGGGAAAAAAACCTCCTAAAGAGGGAAAAATGTGCCCCGGCGGTCCTAGAGTGTTCACACACATCACTACCTAAATATATCAACATTTACCTATGGTTGAATCTTCTTAAAAACATGAGCTTTGTGGAGGAGCTTGATGCTTGGCATCAATTTTCAGCTTAAAGTTGATGCCTAGAATCAAATTCCAACATAAAGGTGGTTTTCTTCATACCTTTGTTCAAGGGAGTATTTTAGGTGCTAAAAACATGGCTAAAACACACCAATTTGATGCCTGGCATTCAATTCTTGCTCCAAGTTGATGCCAAGTTGAAAATTTTTATTTTTAGATAGGGGCTTTTACTAAAAGAGGGAAGATTCTCTATTTTTACAGTTAAACATATTCATCTTCTGAAGGCCATAAGTTGGCATGTAGTGCATAGGTTTTAGCAAATAATAGATTGTTGGAAAGCTCTTCTCTTCTATTTTCATGTGTAAAAACATATTGGAAAAATAATATTCGTGCTAAGAGAAATAATCAAAACATTGAGGGTATGTCATTTTAGTGACTAGAAATTTTTGTAGAAGCAAAGTTCTTAGTTTAAGCAATCTTTTATCAAAGTTTGGAGAATCGTTGAGTTAATGGTGACCATAGAGGTCTTCTAGTGTCACATTAAGTCATTTCTTGTGATGTTTCATACATCAACAAGTGGTATGAGAGCAAAAAGGTTCTAGAGAGTACAAGGCATCAAATGTACAAGAAGTTTTGGAACGTTTTCATTAAAGTTTGAAAGTTGAAGCATTCAAAGACCCAAGGCATCAAAAGATTAATTAAAAAGGATATTTATATACAAAGAACTCCAAAACATAATATTCTTTATCCTTGAAACTCACAAGTTGAAGCGGAAGCAAAGAATTATGGAAGATCATATCTCCATTCACAAACTGGACAGAGATAATTATCCTGCATGGGTATTGAGAATGGAAGAGCCTTACTTATGAGTAAGGATCTCATGGTGTACATAATAGGTGAAGAAGAGAGGCCACTATTTGAAGATCAAATCCAACAAAAGAAAGAAGAATTGGATGCTTTAAATCATTGATACACGAAGGATGCAAGTGCAAAGGCCTACATCTATAATACAATTTCAAATCATTTGCTACCACACATCAAAGGATTGGAATCAGCTTAAGATATTTGGAATGCATTGGAGTATGATTTCCAAAGTACCACCAAAGCAAGGAATGCAGGTTTGAGAGGAGATGAAAGGTGGAAACCTTTTGTCTTTTCAACAGAACTTTCTTTGAATCATTATGTTCCATATTTGAATGAATTGCTTGGTCTGATGATCACATTTGAGCAAGACTTGAAGGGAGATGGAGATAAAGGACAAAGTTTTGCAATGTACATGAAGAACAAGAAGAAAGGAGATAAAGACAAAGCAAAAGGATGACGACGAAACGAGTTCTCACGTTTATTATACAAGAGGTAGAAGCACTGGTAGAGGAAGAGCAAGATGTTTTGGAAAAGGAAGAGGTAATCAAAATAACAATAAGAAGGCTCGCTGGATCTATGGATTTAGCAATCATTTGGCTCATGAGTGTTGGCATAATCAACAAGGATCAAATCAAAATCAGAATAACAATCAATAGCAAAGGTAGAGGAGGAAGATATCAAAGTTATTCTTAGAGAGGTAGGCAAAATGAAAGAGGAGGCTATGGTAGAGGTGGAGGAAGAAGTTGGGGATAGAATCAATCTTACCACAGCACCTACTACAATTATGCAAGTGACACAAAAAATGAAAGTCATACATCATTGATGATGAATTCAATTAACACATCAAATAAAGAACATCTAAAGGTAATTTACACTGACTCTGGATGTTCTTATCAATTTTCAAGAAACATAGAATTGATGTCAGAATTGGAAAAAGACATTTCTAGTCATAGATTTCAAACACGTGGTAATACAAAACATACTATACATTCAATTGGAAATGTGAAATGCAAGAGTGGAGCAAATTTGCTAACCAATGTTTTGTATCTTCCCACAATACCTAAAAACGTGATTAGTGTGGGACAGATAGTTGAAAAAGTTTTTCAAGTGAGGTTTACAAATGAAGGTGTGTTTGTTGAAGATCCAGAAAATGGATATAATAAGATTGTTTGTGGTAAGAAAGAAGGTAGACTCTTTACTTTAAGAGTGCAAGGGAACATTGGTCAAGCTTTGCTCACACATGGTGAAGGAGTGATTACTGAACTTGATCTCTGGCATAAGGGATTAGATCATTTCAATGAAAGAGGAATTAAAGTTATGGTTGAAAATTAGTCTATACTAGGATTAGCAAATGTCCAAAGTCAACATATGATTTATAACTATGAAGCATGTCAAATGGGAAAGGCACACATGTTACCATTTCAGAAAAAAAGGATTCAAACATGATGGAGTACTAGAGCTCATTCATACAGATGTATGGGGACCAACAAAAGAAGGATCTATCCGTGGCTCAAGGTACTATGTTCTTTTCATCGATGATGCTACAAGATGGATAACTTTATATGTTTTGAAGGAAAGATCATAAGTGTTTCGAGCTTTCAAGCATTTTCATGCATATGGAGAGAGAGTCATAGGTCAAAAGCTTAAGAGAGTGAGTTCAATGATTATCCTTGGAATGCAATTATTAAGAGAGAAATAACCTACATGTATACACCCCAGCAGAAAGAAGAAACGGGACTTTGGTTGAGTTTGCTAGAGCTATGATGAAGGAGAAGTATTATCCAAATTATATTTGGGCTGAGGCGGTAAATATATCTACATATCTTGTGAATAGGTTACCATGTGCAACTCTAAATGGAAGGACTCCATATGAATCTTGGTGCAGTAAGAAACCAACACTAGATCATTGTAAAGTGTTTGGATCAATTGCATATGCTTATGTGCCATCATATCTTAGACATAAACTTGAACCAAGGGTAGAGAAATATATGTTCATTGGTTATGATGAGAAGCAGATGGGTTAGAGGTTATGGAATCCTCTAACCAAACAATTTCTTTTTTCTAGAGATAGTACATTTGATGAACATAAAAGCTGGTATGCAAATCAATTTCATACAATTGAAGAATTTGAAAAAGAGGTAAGAAGATGGAAAGGAAAATCAAGTATAAAGGTGAATGGAGATGAAGAGTATATGCAAGCAAGTACATCCAAAAGTGGATTACCAAGAAGAAATGAAGATGATCCTATATTTGATAAAGAGGTGTATCCAGACACACATGAAGAATGTGATCCAAGGAGGTCAAGTAGGACAAGAAGGTAACCAGAAAGGTATTCTTATGATACTTCTTACACAACTCAAAAGAACTATGCATATATGGTCAAAGATAATGAAGAACCACATGACTACGATGAAGCAAAAGGTAAGAAGCAATGAGAAGAAGCAATGAGAAGAAGCAATGAAGGAAGAATTCAATGCACTAGAGGAGACCAAGACTTGGGAACTTGTTCCTAAAACAAATGGTAAGAAGGTAATTGGAAATAAATGGCTTTAAAAAGTGAAGAAGCTTGCAGATGGAAGTATAGCCGGATACAAAGCTAGAGTGGTGGTGAAAGGCTATGCCCAAACTTACGACATAGATTATGATTAGACATTCTATCTTGTAGCTAAGATGTCAACTATAAGGACAATCGTTGCTATTGCAGCTTCCAAAGGATGGGCTCTAAGTCAACTGGACATAAAGAATGCATTTTTAAATGGATACATATCAGATGAGGTATACATGGAGCAACCTTAAGGGTTTTCTACACATTGAGAAGAGCACTCTATGGATTGAGGAAAGCTCAGTAAATATGATGGTGTGGAATACAAAGATATGAGGAAGTATCAGTCTCTTGTGAGTAGTTTCATTTATGCTACACTAAGAAGACATGATCTTTGTATTCCACACCATCATATTTACTAAGCTTTCCTCAATCCATAGAGTGCTCTTCTCAATGTGTAGAATATGATGGTGTGGAATACAAAGATATGAGGAAGTATCACAAGCTCAATAAATATGATGGTGTGGAATACAAAGATATGAGGAAGTATCAGTCTCTTGTGAGTAGTTTCATTTATGCTACACTAACAAGACATGATCTTCGTTATGCAGTGGGAGTTCTATCACAATTCATGCATTGTCCAAAGGATCCACATTGGATTGCAGGTCAAATAGTTCTCAAATATATCAAAGGAACCGTAAAGTAAGGATTATATTATCCCTTTGCTTTAGATTTGAAGTTGAGAGCCTATAGTGACTCAGATTGGGCCGGTAATCAAGATGACAGTAGATTCAAAAGCATGGTATGCGTAAAAAGAAAAGAAGAAGATATGAAGAAACAGAGAATGTCAATTAGTGATTGAGGGGGAGTTGTTGGAGAACCAATCTCAAATTCGACATTAATTTGAAGGTCAAAGTTTAAGAAGAAAAGCACATGCTTACGTGAAGGGACAATTGCACACATGTATTGTACTTGTAAAGTTAGACTTAACTTTAGTTCTAGAGTTTTCAAAAGTCATGAGATTGAGAAAATCTATATAAGTTAGTTTGTATCAACAAACACGGTGAGAAAAAGAGAGAGAGAGAGAGAGAGAGAGAGAGAGAGAGAGAAAAGAGAGATTTTGTATGACTCAGTATAGTCGTGCTCCTCTGAGTGAGAAAGCACATGTAAATTTTTTAGTTTCCATAGCTATCAGAAAAATTAATAGAAGTTCTGTGTATGAGACTCTCTCCTCCATCTTTGTGCTTTTCCTTTTGTGATAATTACTTCAAAACTTCAAGTTTTCCAAGCAATTCAATGTCTTGCATTGGGTTTGTGCTCATAAGTCTTTATTTTATTCTCTTCATTTTTACCTATGGTTGAATCTTCTTAAAAACATGAGCTTTCTGGAGCAACTCGATGCCTAGCATCGAATTTCATCCTAAAATTGATGTCGATCGAATTCCAACATAAATGTGATTATCTTCATACCTATGCTCAACGGGTTATTTTAGGTGCTAAAAAGGTGGCTAAAAACACACCAATTTGATGCTTGGCATGAAATTCTTGCTGCAAGTCGATGCTAAGTTGAGAACTTTTATTTTTAGATAGGTGCTTTTACTAAAACAAGGAAGATTTCCTTTTTTGATAGTTAGACATAGTCATCTTGTGAAGGCCAGAACTTGGCATGTAGTGCAAGATTTTTAGAAAATAATAGCTTGTTTGTAAGCTCTTCTTTTCTACTTTCATCTATAAAAATACATTGGAAAAATAATATTAGTGCTAAGAGAAAGAAGCAAAACATTGAAGGTATGTCATTTGAGTGACTAGAAATTTCTGTAGAAGCAAACTTCTCAGTTTAAGCAATCTTTTTTCTCAAAGTTTGGAGAAGCATTGAGTTAATGTTGACCATAGAGGTTTTCTAGTGTCACATTAATTCATTTCCTATGATGTTTAATACATCAACATAAACACACCCAAGTAAAGAAAACCACCTACATACATACAAACACATCGATACATATATACATACATACATACATACATACATACATACATACACACATGCTTTCATACCTACATATATACACACAAAGATGTAAATATACACACACATACACGCATAAGCATACACAAATATTTCCATACACATTCACAGATAGATACACATAAACACAGTTATATACACGTGCATACATACACACACATACATACTCACATACTAACATACACACATATACACACACATACATACACATACTCACATATACATGTATATACACATAATTATATACACACATATATACACATACATGCACAAATATACATACACATTAAAAAACACACTTACATACATACTCACATATGATTACCCACATATGTCAAGGGAGCACTAGATTGCGACCTAAAACTAGGCTAAACAAGATTTTAGAATTACGCTTTGGATTACAAGATCACCAACATAGGGAAATAATACAAGAACAAATAACTAATGTGAGAATTCCCATAACCCGGCACTAATAGCTATAGATAATTCAATTAGAGATGATGCAGAAGATCCCACAACCCGAGACTATAGGTATCAAACAAGATCTGTTCATTACAAGAACTCCCTTAAGGGAGATGAACACGATACAAGAAATTGTAGACAAGATCTTGTACTATGAGATTACAAGAGGCCAAGGCTAGATGTCCAAGAGCTAAAATAATTAGGACTAGAACAAGGAACAAGACAAGAACTAGAACTAGAACTAGAACTTCCAAAGTACTTACTTGGTCATCATGACTCTTTCAGCTCCCAAGATTGGTATCCACAAGATTGAGTAGGAATGTGGCCAGCCCCTCCTTATATAGGTTTCCAAGGGTAGTTCATCAATGGCAGTTATGAATTGGTGATGTCATTGATGATATCATCAATTCAAACCATGAGCTCTAGGTGTCAGAATCAGGCAAAGAGATAGTTGATCTTAGGTTTTTGGCACATTTTTGATGCAATGGAAGCATTGGACCCTCCAAATTCTGAACAAAATATGAGTTATAGAATTTGACATAAAATCTAAGGTTGAAGATCCTTCCTGTTATGTCTATGATATGACCTCCCCCTCAAGCGACACATTCCAAGAGGAATGACCATGTTCTCTAGATTGGGTTTCATTGGATTCCTCTTATGGGTTCATGAATTTTGAATTTTGCTCTCTGAAGATTTTTTATAGGTTCTCAAGTATAAATAGTAATGTCATACCCTTTCCAATGAATAAGATATTTCAATCTTCCTAGGGAGATTCTTGAATCTAATACATGCTCAACCTCGAATTTGTTATGATGTTAAATCTTGAGAGGTGGTGAAGGACTGGGTCTCTCTTGAGCTTCCTTGGGTTCTTCATGCAATAGATCCTTTGAGCTTCTAGTGGTAATTTGTGTCTCCAAGATCTTTGATGGAGAGCCTTGAGTAAGCATACCTCATTGATTGAACATGAACTCCTTGTCCTTTATCTTCATGCTATCTTCATAATATGCATACTCCATATCATTTGTAATGATTTCATGGACTTCAAAGATTTTAGATTGAGATTCTCCTAGAGCACTACCTAATTACTGAACACTTATAGCTCTTTGACTTGTCTTTCTTTGAACAATTGACTCTCATATTGAATTGCTTGATTGATACCATCCAATGTTTTTCTTGAGCATGGATATCAAAAGATACTTCACTTCAGGCCTGAGGACACTTTGAAAGTGATTAACCATGTAGTCTTCTTGATATGTAGTTCCAGGAAACAATATCTTGATATTTAAGGCATATCTTGAAACTAATCGATCACCTTGTTGTAGAAATATGTTCATCTTTTGGACATGTCCGACTTCTCTATTTCTATTTGAGTTTGTGATTTTGGTGTATATTTTTTATCTTGTACACTTATAGATTTCTTTGGATATCTCGTTATGTTGCTTTTCTTCTACTTTTGATAGGTACCACTAAATAAAGCACTTGACTACTACAAACATATGCTTTTTGCAAACCTTTTGCATGAGATATGGGCAGAGCTCACTTTTGCTATATTTGGTGGATGACACACTTCCTTGGCAAGAATAAAAACTATTTTGAAGAATAGTTTTTATGTCATGTAGGAAGAGACTCAAAATTATAGAATTACCTTGTGATCGAGATTGAGAGTGAGAGTGAGAAAGATAGAGTGAGATTGAGAGTGTGAGTGTGAATGCGTTTGTGTAGTGTTTCCTCAATCAAAATCTATCCTCAATCACAAGGTTCTCATCATTCAAGAATAGTGTAAGAAAGAAAATCAGAACTTTCACAAGATAAGGTGAAATTCGGCATACAAGAGTAGACAATATATAACTCAAACAAAGAGAAATTTTGATAATATAGATGTGAATCAATCGATACAATACCTTTGGGGAATAGCTTCTTGATGAAGCCTCTACCTTTCGAACACCCGTGATCTATCACAATCTTATTCACATTGCACTTTGAATCACACTCTCACTCTCACTCTCACTCTCACTCTCACTCTTAATCATGTTGATATTCTCTAATTTTTGCACTTTTTCTCTTTGATGTGAATGTTTTCTTATAATAGAATTGATCATCACCAAAGAAGTGTCTGATCCATAAATGTAGAAAAAGTTGACTCTATGTAAAACTTTCACAAAAGCATGCACTTATAGTAGTGCTTTCTTTACTAGTACCTGAGAAAAGTAGAAGAGAAGAAATGAAAAGACATATCCAAAGACATTTATAATGGTGCATAAAACATGTGCACTTCAGATTCACGAATTTGAATTTGAATCTTTGTAGAGAGAGTAGTAGCCTCTACAAGTGCACTATTGTTCAAGAAGATAGTGCAGAGATATAAAGGAACAAGATAATGATGGCCAAAGGTGTATGTTATTGCTTTCATGTAATGTTAAAGTGGTTTGAAGTCTTTATATGGAATCTGGAAGTTTTCCGCATCTTCTAGAAGGGGATTTTGAATTCAAATGAAGGCACGATAGGTTGCTGAAGAGAATGAGTTCAGTTTCCTATATAATCTAGGAAAAATTGAAGATCTAATTTGATATACTTCTTGAAGATCTAATTTGATATACTTCTAGTTGGTTGATTGGTTGATTTATTATCATGCTCAACCACCTCAAACTCGTGGAATTTGAGCTCTCCCTTCCTCTTTTTATATGCGTGAAGCTCTAGGCATTTATATTGATAAATGATCAGTAAAATATGTTTAGAAAAAATACAATAAATGAGCATAAATGAAAGGTATCTTCAACAAATATTTTTTGACATAATCCAAATGATAGATTTTTGATGTAGATGAAATGCACCTCAAGCATAGTGTAAGCTTGATGTTCCAACACTGACAACATATCATCAAGATATATAACAAAGATCAGAAGTACATCATTTATGTGGTTACCATATAAGTTGATCTACGTTCAATCATTCTCAAAACCATGTGCAAGCAAGTAGGCATTTATTTTCTCATACCAACCACATGGTGCTTGCTTCAAATTATATAATGCCTTTTTCAACCTAGAAAGTTTATTTATATGTCTTTTCTATACGAAACCATAGGGATGAAATGCATATACATCTTCAAGTAACTCACCATTCACTAATGGAGTTTTAATATCGAACTAATGTACACTCCAACCATGATGAGTTGCAAGTGCACAAATTCCGGGAACAATGCTCATTGGACATGTGGGAGCAAATATCTCATCAAAATCAATGGATTTCTCTTTAGCATAGCCTTTGACAATTAGCCTAGACTCATATTGAAAACAATTGTTTCATCACTCTTATGTTTTAGATTATATACCCATTTAGTGTCACTAGCCTTTTTGCTTGAAGCAAAATCACATAATGATGAAGTATAATTCCTCATAATAGCATCATATTTTGATTATATAGCAGCCATCCAATTTTTTGAATTCGGTGCTTCATCAAAAGAAACACTTTGATTCTGATAAAAAAGTTTTGAGGCGAACATTCCATAGCAATCGCATGTAAGGAAATCAATTCGAGAGCTTGAAAACATAGGATATTACAAAGGTATATCTAATTTAATATCTCATAAAGTTTTTGATGGAGAGTGTTAATCTCCAAAAGAACAACCTACTCTTGAGTTTAGAACACCTCTATATCAAGAGTAAGTCAAAACCTTCACCAAATTACAGGTCCAATCTCCAAATTATCAAAAGTTAAGAAATTCTGTGAAGAAGATAAAACATAGAAAGTCTGCTGCACAATTTCTTCTCATTGACCTATCAAACATGTAAAGTTTTCTATGAAATTTTGTATGGAGTGTTGCCTAGAGATTGCGCACCTCCTCCAAGTTAAAGTCCTTCAAAATGTTTAGTATAACTTGAGAAATCAACTTCACAAGTTACCTATGTCTGAATCTGCACTTCTGAGAAGTCGATTTAGACACCCCTAACTTCTTAACTTCAATTCTCTCAGTACAAAACCCGTTTAAGCAAATGCTTCTAGCCACGAGTAGATTACCTTCCAACTTAAAGATTAAGTGCTTGCTTGCACAAAACTTTAAACTATGGAGTGAGAACTGACCAAAAGATTAAGATCGAAATTTGCGCCTGTTTCAGAGAACTGTGAACACTCAACACATATGAATGTTCCTACTAACAATTCTCCTAGTCTGTTTGCAATTAGACTCTGAAACTCAAGTCACAGACTCATTAACTACCAACTTAGATATCCTCAAAAGGATTTCACAATTGATCAAACACAGACGGAGCAGACACGAAAAGATCGGGCACAATATTTCTTCATTTACTCAGAAAGTTACAGTTGAGTGATGAGAGGAAACTCAACTAACTTTTCACATGTCTCATGACATCTATCTTCCTCATTCTTGACTTCTATCTATTCTTACATAATCTCTCATATCATGCCTTGACATTTTCAAGGTATTTATAGATAAATTTGTACAAGTCTATGACTAATCAAAGATCTAAGTGAACTATGTACATATGTGTACATTCCTCACATACTCTGAATGTATCTTCCTTCCAAGCTTCAAGAATTGATCTCATCCTTCATTCTTTAGTCTTCAAACATTCAATTGGTGATTGATCTGCACCAACAGTTTTCACTAGCCATTTAGGAATAATTCTTTCTCCTTTACGCTAGACCTATCATCAACAAGTGCATCATGTACATCTACAACAAAAATGGAATGATTTGTACCACCATTTTAAACTTGCAAACATGGAGACATTGAACTATTTGGACTACACTTGACTTTCAACCTATATAAAGAGAACAAAATATCATACACATCTTTTGAGCTAACTATTGTCCTCCGTACATGAAAGTAAGGGATGAGTTGTATTATCTATAATGCAACATCATGCCTAATGTGAATGCATTTAATTTGTGGATTATATAGATGATAACCTGTCTTTTTAATTCTATGAACCAAAAAGTCATTTCATGACTTGATCATCTAGTTTTCTATGTTATTGCTCAAGCACTTATGCATATCTTAGAAAACCAAAGACATCTAGATGAGGGAGAGATGGCTTGTGAACATTCCACATCTCATATGGAGTGATTGATTGGAGTGCTTTTGTGGGAGAGTTGTTAAGTATATATGCTACATAGTTATTATCTTGAAGTCAGATGCTATGTGATAAGACTTAACTTTTGACCATAGGCCTTGCTATATTCAAGAGAGAATTATCTTTCTTTTTTCAACATCTTCATTTTGTCGAGGTATGTATGGTAGTCTACATTAGTTTTTTATCCACACTCAGCCAAAAGTGCCTTTAAAAAATGCATGTATTCCTTGCATCGATTAGAGAGGTTTCCCAATTTATATGGTGATAGAATTTTTATCATAAAACAACAAATTATTTAGAGCACATAAATACTTTGAATATTTATTTCAATGGATACATTTGTGAAATCCTAGGAAATTCATCAATAATATTTAGAAAGACTAGGTAGTTACCAAATGAAGATTTCTAAATAGTACTACATACATTACTATGAGGAAGTTGTAAGTTATGCATAGCTATAAGTGAATCCTCTTCTAGAAAAGGCACTATATTTTTGTGAGAATATAGCATTCATAACTATTTTTGGATGGCCTCTCAAGTTTATGTAGCTATGAAATCATTTGAACTTTTGGCAGCTATAGAAAAATAGAAAAATTAAGATGTCGAAAGTTTCCTTTCCAAAGCTTTACATCTAAGATAGCTTGAGAATCTTGAATGACACATGTTCAGTCCTTCATAGATTTTGCATATTCTATGAGCTTATACAACCCAAAAAACATGAAGACCTCTACAACCATAATAACATCATCATTTGAGAGATCATGAATTATACATTTGTCATAAAACAATTTGACAATCAAACCAATCTTGGCTAATGCTAAAAGTGATAATTGGTTTTTCTTACTCCTTGATACATAAAAATGATCTCAAAATGTGCAAGGGCTGCCATCCACAATAGTTGGAATTATCAACTTCCATTACAAGATAAGAGGAGATTTTAGAACATGTGAATTAATTCCCTTTAGTGATAGGCGCAAGTGAAGTGAAGAAACTATGCAGCGAGGTAATATATTTGGTTACTCGATTATCAAAGTAGAAAACATGTGAGTCTACTCCTCACATACATCGCTCATCAGAAGATGGATCCTAGATGCAAATAATAACAAATGCCCATTCTTCATTTATAACAAGATTAGCAAACTCCTGTTTAGGTGTAACGGCCTCTATAATAATCATTCAAATTTCATTATTCTTTGGCTTCTTTATAGCTACCTTAGGACAACTCTTTATGATATGATCATTTACCTACAATGCTTGGAAAAATATTTTTTCTTATCTTTTATCAGTGTTTTCTTAATTAACACTAGAGCATAAACCAGTTTTTTCTTACTAGTAGATAAAACATACACTAACTCCTCAAATATGAAGGAATCATCAAGAAAAGAATAGAAGCGAGACTCTTTTATGAATATAGAAGATTATATATTGTGCACAAGTGATATATCTGGCAAGATTTCATTAGCGAAAACCAATTACTCCTTCCAATCTTTGATATTTGTCAAAACATATCCATATAACTTGTTCATTCATATGATCACTCTTTGACTATTTTCTAAGGTTAGAAATAAGAGCCTCATTCCGTGCTTGATATTATGTTCTAAGAATATTCCTAATATCTTTTTCTATCATGCAAGAACAAATATAAGGGATAATGGTACGTTTGATAGAAAAAGCTCTCAATGTAAATGTCTATACATCCTTGCCATCCCAGTAAAGTTGCTCTATAATAGGTGCAAAAGCATTCATAGCACGACTAAGAAATTCAAGACCATCATCTTCAAAACCATCTACATCACCTTCAATAACTATTTTTGCATATGTATTATGATATTTTTGAATGTCCTCCATAGTATTTTGTGGTCTTTTTCTACTTATATATTACACATCATATATATATATATATATATATATATATATATATATATATATATATATATATATATATATATATATATATATATATATATATATATATATATATCCACAATGGATAAGTAGTATCATGTGACTTATCCTCAACATCCAACATAGGAAACAAATATATTTTTTTACCCATGGGCATTCCCCTAATACCTTGGTATTGAAACTTGAATCTATGTAAAAATTTTGAATAGAAATACCATGTGGAACTATATAAGACGTATAGAAGAGTTCGAGCTCTTTGAGCTTGCAAACCAAAACATGTATATATGTTTGGGACAAAAAGTTTGAAATTACCTTCATAGTGGCTACAATAGTACTTGATGGCGGAAAGGAGCTCAAATTAAAATATCAATGTCACACAATGAAGCTTCTTTGACTTTCTAATTGCATCAAGTATGCTCACCAAATTTCTTGGTCATAGAAAGAAAATAGATAGACTATTTACATTTGATATTAGAATACGTCTTTATGAGAATATGTATGCTCAAAAAGATATGCATTTTAATATAGCTTAATTGTGGCACAAGAGAATCATCCTCTTAAATTTGAGAAAATTGAATTCTATGGACAAAAACAATTTGAACATTTAAAATTTGAAACGATATCCAAAGCATGTGCATTGAGAAAACATCAATGTATGAATTTTCTAAGAAGAGAATGCATAGAAAGTGACCTCAACAGTGGATTCATAATGATGTAGTTGGACCTGCTAGAACAAAATGAGTTGTTGGCTTACTTTACTTTTTGATATTCATTGATGACTATAACAGATATACTTGGATATGTTTTTTGAAGCATAAAAGTGAAGTTTTCAAATGACTGTTCAATTTCAAGAATATGACTAAGAAGAAGTTGGGCACATTCGTTATATTTTTATGATCAGATTCAAGGGGAGAGTATATTTGAAGTGAATTTCATCAATATCAAAGCAGTCATGGAACAAAAGATAATTGTCTCATAGGTAACATAATAAAATGGTGTTATAGAACACAAGAATCATGTAATTGAAGCAATTACAAGATGCACATAAAATGAAATGAACATGCCAGATACATTTTATGCAGAGGCTTGCCATATAGCTATACATGTCATAAATAGAGCTCCATCACGAATGGTTTATAATTTCACTCTTTATGAGAGATTATGGAAGCATAAACTAAATATGAGCTGTCTATGAGTGATTGGTTATTCGCAAATGTGGAGACATTGACTCATTTGGACTCGCACTTGACTTTTAACCTATATAAACAGACAACAAAATATCATACACATCTTTTGAACTAACTATTGTCTTTTCGGTACATGAAAGTAAGGGATGAATTGCATCTTCTATAAGGCAACAGCATGCCGAAGGTGAATGCATTTAGTTTGTAGATGATATAGATGATAATCTTTTTTTTTTGTATGAACCAAAAATACATATCACGACTTTATCATCTAGTTTTCTATGTTATTGCTCAAGCACTTATGCATATGTTAGAAAATTAAAGATATCCGGATGAGGGAGAGATGCAAACATGCCACATCTCATATAGAGTGATCAATTTTAATGCTTTTGTGGGGCAGTTGTTAAGTATATATGCTATACACTTATAAGCTTGAAGTCACATGCTATGTGATAAGACTTAACTTTTGACCATACACCTTGCTTTTTTCAAGAGAGAATAATCTTCCATCTCTTTTCAACATCTTCATTTTGTCGAGGTATATATGGCACTCTACATTAGTTTTCTATCCCAGAATCAACCACAAATGCCTTTAAAATTGCATGTATTTCTCGCATCGATTAGAGGAGAGGTTGTCCAATTTATATGCTAATAGAATTTTTATCATAACAACAAATTCTTTAGAGAACATAAATACTTTAAATATTTCTTTCGATGGATACATTTGTGAAACCGTAGGTAGTTACCAAATGAAGATATCTTAATAGTATTACATACATTACTATGAACAAGTTGTACCTTATGCATAGCTCTAACTGAATCCTCTTTTGGGAAAGGCACTATATTTTTGTGAAAATATAGCATTCATAATTATTTTTGGATAGCCCCTCAAGTTTATATAGTTATGAAATCATTTAAACTTTTTGCCACTATAGAAAAATAGAAAAATTCATATGGCAAAAGTTTCCTTTCCAAATCTTCGCATCTAATATAGCTTAAGAATCTTGAACGATACACATTGAATCCTTCATAGATTTTGCATATTCTATGAGCTTATACAATTTAAAAAAGAACATGAAAATCTCTACAACCATAATAACATCATCATCTGCGAGTTCATCAACTATACATTTATCATAAAATAAATTTGACAATCAAGCCAATCTTGACTAATGCCAAAAGTGACAATAGGTTTTCTTACTCCATGGTACATATAAATGATCTCAAACTGTGAAAGGGCTGCCATCCACAATAGTTAGAATGATCTTTTTAACTTCCATTACCAGATAAGAGGAGTTTTTAGAACATGTGAATGAATTGCCTTTAGTGATAGGCTCAAGTGAAGTGAAGAAACTATGCGGCAAGGTCAACTGTTTGGTTGCTCTATTATCAAATTAGAAATCATGTGTGTCTACTCCTGACATACACTGCTCATGAAAGGATGGATCCTAGATCCAAATAATATCAAATGCCCATTCTTCATTTATAACAAGATTAGCATACTCTTGTTTAGGTGTAAGGGCCTTCATAATAATCATTCCAACTTCTTTTATTTTTTCGCTCCATTATTGCTAGCTTAGGACAACTCTTTATGATATGATCATTTACTTCCAATGCTTATAAAAATATTTTTTCGTATCTTTTATCATCATTTTCTTCATTAACTCTAGAGAATAAGCAAATTTCTTCCTAATAGTAGATGAGATTTATCTATCATTGCTCGTTTGACTTGGAAAAACATCGTAATCTTCAACACACATAATTGAGCTGTTCTGCATAGAATGATCTTCTTGCAACAAAACATACACTAACTCCTAAAACATTAAGGAATCATTAAGAAAAGAATAGAAGCCAAACTCTTATAGGAATCTAGAAGACCATTAAGAATATTGTGCACAAATGAACTATCTGGCAAGATTTCATTAGCAAAATTCAATTACTCCTTCCAATCTTTGATAGTTGGCAAAAACATATCCATATAATCTTGTTCATTCATATGATCACTCTTTGCCTATTTTCTAAGGTAAGCAATAAAAGCCTCATTCCATGCTTGATATTATGTTGTAAGAATATTCCTAACATCTTTTGCTATCTTGCAAGAATGAATATAAGGGATAATAGTACATTTGATAAAAAATGCTATCAATGCAAATGTCTATACATCCTTGGCATCCCAAGAAAGTTGCTCCGCAATAAGTGCAAGAGCATTCACAGCACAACCATGAAATTGAAGACCACCATCTTCCAGACCATCTACATCACCTTCAATAACCATTTTTACAGATGTATTATGATATTTTTGAATATCCTCTAGTGTATTTTGTGGTCGTTTTTCTACTAATATATTACACATCATATATATATCCACTATGGATAAGTAGTATCATATGACTTATCCTTAACATCAAACATAGAAAACAAATATTTTTTTTAATCCATGGCCATTCGCTTAATACCTTGATATTGAAACTTGAATTTATCCAAAAACTTAAATAGAAGCACCATGTGGAACTATATAAGACCTATAGAAGACTTTGAACTCTTTGAGCTTTGCAAACCAAAACATGTATATATATTTGGGAAAAAAGGATGAAATTACCTCCATAGTGGCTATGATAATACTTCAAGGCCAAAAGGAGCTCAAATAAAAATATGAGTGTCACACAATGAAGCTTCTTTGACTTTCTAATTACACCAAGTATGCTCACCAATTCGCATGCAATTTTGAGATTATGATTGGATGGGTATTGAGGACACCCAAGGTGATATGGCAGCCTAATCTCACATAAAGTATTGGAGCTGGAGGTCTATGGAAGCACATGAACTACATAAGGAAGTAGAAGAGGCTTGGAGCATAACAAAATACATAATGTATTATCAAGTTAAATAAATAGAGATAAGTTACCCATTTAGGTTAAAGGCAATAATATAAGGTGGGGGAAGGAAACCTCCTAAAAAGGAAAAAAATATGGCCTAAAAGTGTTGGAGTTAGATGTCTGCAAAAGCACGTGAACAACACAAGGAAGAAGAAGAAGCTTGGAGCACAAACACACAATACTGAATGTATTGCTAGAGAATGTACAAAGATAAGTAGCCCATTAGGGCAATAGGTGTATATACAAGCCGGGGAAAAAAACCTCCTAAAGAGGGAAAAAAGTACCCCGGCAGTTCTAGTGTGTTCACACACATCACTACCTAAATATATCAACAAATCCCCCCTGGGAGTGATGCGGTGAACAAGGAGCCGGCACTCATGTATAAGGAAGTGCCAAGCTATGTGGAAATCACTCCAGAAAAGGAAGTAAGCCCAAAGCTTTGTGGAAAGCTTCAAACTTCTCCCTAGGCACAGCCTTCGTGAAAAGGTCTGCAATGTTCTTCTGTGTGGGCACATATGTCAAGTTGATCTACCTAGCAGAGAACCTCTCCCTGACATAGTGATAATGCACCTCAATGTGCTTAGTGCGAGCATGGAACACAGCGTTCCTCGCAACTGCCAATGCGCTCTAACTGTTAGTGAAGATGGTGGTGGCAGAAGACTGGCAAACACCCAAATTAGTCAGAAGGCGTCTGAGCCACACACACTCAACAGTCGCTGTGAAAGCTGCCCTATACTCAGCCTCACACCTGGAAGTGGCCACAGTAGGCTGCTTCTTGCTCAACCAAGATATACATGAGCTACCAAGCATGAAGCAAAAACCACTAGTGGACACACAAGTGTCATAGCAACCAGCCCAATCTGAGTCAGAAAAAGCATGTAAATCTGGCGGCAGTGATCCCCCCTTGGGATAAAACAACCCAAGTAGCCGAGTACCACTCAACTAGCGAAAGATGCGCTTAACCCCCTTCCAATGTGTGACTCCTGGGCAATGCATAAACCTGCTCATCTGTGAGACAGCAAACTGAATATCTGGCCGAGCAATGCATAAGTAAATGAAGCATCCAACAACCTGCTGATAGAGAACGGCATCAAATGCATCTCCAATCTCATGAAGACTCAATCGTAAACCTGTCTCCATAGGAGTGGCAATAGGCTTATAGTCTTCAAGGCCAAAACGCTGCAATAATGTGTCAATATATTGCGTTGGACATAAAGCCATTCCACCATCAACTTGCATAAACTGAATGCCTAAATAATGATGCAAATTCCCCAAATTAGACATCTGAGATGAGGCATGCAAATCAGCCTTGAAATCAGCAATATGCTTCTCAGTAGGACCAGTGAGCAGCATGTCAACAACATAGCTAACAATGATCAGAAGCACATCATTAGCACGCTTAACATATAAGGTGCTTTCAGTTGGACTGTTCAAAAAACCATGTGCAACCAGATAGGCATGTATCTTCTCATACCATGCACGTGGTGCTTGCTTTAAACCATATAATGCCTTCTTTAACCTGCACACCTGGTTTTCATGCCCTTTCTGCACAAAGCCACGGGGCTAAAAAACATAAACTTCTTCATGCAAGTCACCATTAAGAAATGTTGTTTTAATATCCAACTGATGTACATTCCAACCATGATGGGCTGCAAGTGCACAAATGCTCTGAACAGTAGTCATACGACATGTAGGTGCAAAGGTCTCATCAAAATCAATGCCTCTTTCCTGTGCATAACCGTTTGCAACAAGCCTAGCCTTATACCTGTCAACTGTACCATCAGGTTTACGCTTCAGCTTGTATACCCACTAAGTGCCAATGGCCTTCTTGCCAGGAGGCAAGTCTCGTAAAGACCATGTACCATTCTTCATTATAACATCATATTCAGATTGCATGGTAGCCATCCAATTTTTTGAATTATGTGCTTCATCAAAAGAAACAGCCTCATTCTCATCACAGAGACTAGACGCAGCCATAGCATAGCAATCTGATGCAAAGGAGGCACTATGAGAGCCTGAACGAGTACGATATGACAAAGGTGCATCTAATTTACTGTCACGCAAAGTTTGCACCAGCCATTTTGGCATAGTTTTTGCCTGCTCAATATCAGCTCTCTCATCAACAAGTGCATCATGTAAATCTGCATCAGAAATAGAATGATCTGCATCATCATATGAAACCTGCAAAGGTTGAGAAGTTACCTCATTAGGACCAACACTAGTCCACCTATAAAAAGAGGCATCAATGTATCATACATGTCTTTGGAGCTAACAGATGTCTCCTTAGTACATGAAAGCAATGGCTGAATATCATCTTCCACAAAGACAACATCACGGCTAACCAGAATGCGTTTAGTCTGTGGATGATACAGATGATAGCCTTTACTTCAAAACTGTACCCAACAAAAATACATTTTACTACCTTATCATCCAATTTTCTACGATGTTATTCAAGTACTAATGCATATTCCAAACAACCAAAAACACGCAAATGAGCAACAGATGGCTTGCGGTCATGCCAAGCCTCATATGGAGTGATAGACTGCAGCGCTTTAGTGGGACACCTGTTCAGTACATATGTTGCACACATGACAGCCTCAAGCCAAAAACTATGTGGTAAAGCCTGACTCTTGACCATGCACCTTGCCATCTCCATGAGTGACCTGTTCTTTTGTTCAGCAACTCCATTCTGTTGAGGTGTATACGACACTGTACACTAGTGTTTTATCCCACATTCAACCAGAAATGCATTAAAATCAGAAGACATATATTCTCCCCCTCGATCAGAATGGAGGGTGCCCATTTTACATGCTGACAGATTTTCAGCCAAAACCAAAAACTGTTTAAAGCACATGAACACTTCGGACTTTGCTTTGAGTGGATATACCCATGCATGCCTGGAAAAATCATCAATGAAAGTCACGAAGTAAAGGTAATTCCCAAAAGAGGGTGTCTGCATAGGACTACAGACATCACTATGTACAAGCTGCAATTTCTACATAGCCCGAACTGAACCATCTTTTGGAAAGGAGGAACGCTGCATTTTGCCCAAAATACAGCCTTTACATACATGTTTTCCACGTGCCTCAAGCTTGGGCAAAGAGGACACCATATCAGATTTCTGAAGGCGTAGTAAACTAGCAAAATTCAGATGACCAAAGCGTGCATGCCAAAGCTTTGCATCTGACATAGCCTGAGAATCATAAACTGCACATGCCAAATCATTCACAGATCTTTCATAGTCTATGAGCTTATACAACCCACGATATAAAATGCCAGAAGCAATAATCACATCGCCATTTGATAGATCATGAATTGTACACCTATCATCAACGAATTTCATAACCAAGCCAATCTTGGCTAATGCAAAAATTGATAACAGATTCTTCTTGATCCCTAGCACAAATAAAACATGTGACAAGGTGAAAGAACTACCATCAGCAGTAGTCAGAATGATCTTACCAACTCCCATAACAAGATAAGAGGAGTTCTTGGCGCATGTGACAGTACTCCCTGTAGGGGCAAGCTCAAGTGAAGAGAAGAAACTGTGCTGCGAGGTAATATGTTTGGTCGCCCCACTGTCAAAGTACCAAACATCTGAGTTCACTGCAGACATGCACTGCTCATGAGAAGATAGGTCAAAACTGCAAACACCAATAAATGCCCATTCTTCTTCCTGCACAAGATTAGCAGACTCTGTTTTTAGTGTAGAGGCTTCTGCAACAACCATTCCAGCCTCCTTTTTCTTGCCTCTTTTGCAGCCAATTTTGGACAGTTCTTTATGATATGATCATTTCCTTTACAGTACTTGCAAAACAATTTCTGATTTTTTGATTTCTTCTCATCTTTATCCTGGTTCTTTGAATGTGCAGCATTTACAGATTTCTGCTTACTAGTAGAAGAGCTCCATTTTCCTTTGCCCTTCTGATTAGCCAGGAAAGCTTGATTTGCAACAAGCATAATGGACCTGTTCTGCTTGGACTCATCTTCCTGCAAGAGAACAGAGACTAACTCTTCAAATGATAAGGCATTCGGATTGCCTTTCATCATCAACCGAAGATTAGAAGCAAAACTCTGATATGAATCAGGAAGAACATTCAGAACGGTCTGCACAAGTGAGCTATCTGGTATAACCTCATCAGCAGAAATCCACTGTTCCTTCAAAACTTTGATCTTTGTTAGGAAACTATCCATAGAATCACCTTTATTTATGTGCTCACTCTCCAACTGTTTTGGGAGGTAAGCAACACGAGCCTCATTCCTAGCTTGGTACAATGTGGTAAGTGTATCCCAAGCATCCCTAGCTATTCTGCAAGAGCGAATATGAGGAATAATGGCACGTTTGACAGACAAAGCTATCAATCCATGTGCCTGGGCATCTTTGCCATCCCAACGAATTTGCTCTGCACTAGGTGCAACAGAAAGCAGCACGAACATGAATCTGCAGAATATCATCTTCGATACCAAACAACCCTTCTTTGTCAAAATCCTTCATGATGAATTTTTTATAAATATCAAAGCGTATAATGTATTCAATGTTCAACCTTGGTGAAAGAGATGCATCACAGTGCAAGAGGATATTAGCTATCTGTTCTCGTCCTTCCCCAAAAGTAGTAAAGTAAAAGAATTGCTGAAATCATATTCAAACTTCAACATTGGATGAATTGCAAATAAGCACTTTTGGAGGAACAAATTGGATATTGGATCACCCTCGGAACCTCATCAAAAGCTAGGGGCTTTGGAAGATTTGAAAAGAAAGATGTGCCAGCTACTTCAATGCAATGCTAAGGACTCGTTGATCCAGAAATCCATAGAGTGACCCAGTCTTCAAGCACAAAAAGGTTTTAATGATTCAAGGAGAGAAGTTCAGAAACATATAAATGCCTCATGGAGGGGTGAAAAGTTCAGAGCTCTACTTTGTGTCTTCCTCTTATTCTCATAGAGTCCACTTAATAAAAAAAATTATGAGTGTGTAGAGATCATTTCACTATCCGTTCTGTTATTCCAAAATTTGTTGTTGAATCCGGGAAGTTAAAACGCTACTTATTATGGAAGTCTCCGTTCGTGGTCGAAAAACATGTTTAGTAAGTCTGAAAAGTTAGTTTTCTTCTTGTTTTCCAAATGTCTCAAACACTCTTTTTTTTTGCATAGTTATAATCAGTCGAAGTGCAATATCTTTATCATCTTGGTCCTCTATCCTATACTGTCGAATCAATTCAAAGCACGGACTGTGTTGTCAGAAGACTTTAAAAAAAAATCGCATCATCTGTGAATTGTGGGATTGCAAGAGGATATCTACGATGCTATTTATATTTTCTGCCTCCCCGATCAAATCAGCATGTAACCACTTTCGACCGTGAGTGATATCGGAACATCCGATCGACCTATCTCTTAACAGATGGATTGATAAATGATTCTGCTCCAACCATCTAAGCTAGCTACTCCGCTGCATGAGGTAAAAGAACATTTGGCCTTACCCATCATGAAAGTATGCTATTTGTGTACATGCGCATGGGGTGACGGATAGCTTATCAGTATTTTGTAGGTGAAGCGTCCATGCGAATCAACCGCAAGGAAAATGAACACAAGCAAAAAAAGCAGAAAAGTAAAAAGCCAAGTGAGCAGCGACTCATCAATCTGTACTACTCTGTGGGTGAAGGACCCATGCGGATTAATATCAAACGGAAAGGATGCAAACAAGGAGAGGACGAAGAGGATTTGATAGGAAATAGAAAAAGGAATGCAGCGATGAGCAGGGGATGGAGCGGGAATGCGGAAAAGTCTATACCTTGTAAACGACCCCGAATCCACCATAGCCTAAAATCATGCTCCTGTCGAAATCCTTCGTCGCTGCTTGAAGTTTATTTAGTGAGAATTCACGCACATCCACGACAAAAACGGAGGATCTTACAGAGCCCTCTGCGAGGCTTTGTGAGGCCTCTCTCTCCGTCGCTTGCCTTGATACATACTGCTGTCGTTCTTCAGGAAGTTCCGCTCCTTGTCCGGCCTCTCTTTCTCTGGTTTCTTCTGCAACAATGTTGATGGACCTCAGGGGTTGAGATAATCAAAGATGGATGTATCGTGGGATGGAGATATCAATTGATTTTTACCGTTGATTGTTCGCTTATGTCGATATAAGCAAACAAATCCAACCAGTAGGGCAAGGCCAAAGACTACACAGCTAACAGTAACAACGACGATGATGATGAGGACCTTCCCTCCTGCAACACGAAAATATTAACGTATCACCATGATCGTTGTTCAAAAATGTGTAAGGAATAGCTTTTGCGCAAAAATAAATTCGGAAATCCATGATAGATCATAACAATAGCACTTAAAAAAGAAAAAGAAATCAAACAACCATTAAAATTACAAAAAACGACTTAAATCATAATTTCTTTTCGAGGGATTCGTGTAGGAACGCGCACACATGGCTTTCCTTCTTGTAACTCTTGGTCTCTTTCTGATTGATGCGGCATAAAATTATCGGATTCATAAGCTGAGCTCTCTTAATAACTTTGCTAGTCTAAAGCCTCGATATTTATTTTCTACTTTAGATGAATATGAATATGCAATACCCAAAGTCTCGTGTACTTGTCCTCTTCTTGAGTAACGTGTCACATGGCACGTTCCATTTTAAAGATTCCCTCAAAAACCTAAAAAACGGTGTAAAATCATTTCATTCCATGAAATGAGCAGGAAATTTATAACATGAATTTCTAGACTATGTGCTTTTTTTCACTAGTAAGAAGATGGCCTTCAACAAGCTAGTTTCCAAAATACTATGACGCACAAAGAGAAACATCTCGTAGTTATTGAAAGAAATGAATACACCACTCACTTAAACATGGATTGATAAACTACATATTTTCTAGCTAAGCAATATAGGGAACACTTTCACAATTGAAAAATTCATAGATTTCTTTCTTATAAGTTGAATAAAGCCTGCGTAAAATCATAGTGAATTTGAAATTTTGGAGCTCTATGTGAAATGTTGCACATCTATGCTCATCATGTTTCGGTGTAGGTTGTGTCGCTACCCCTTCATCCAATATGGAAGTTTCAATCAGCCATTAGAAATTTGAGCATAATTATTAGCCAAATTAAGATCAAAATTGTGGATTTTGCATTCAAAATGCATCATTAATTGTTAGATGTGTGGAGAATGTTGTTTCTTAAAGGAGAAATTTTGGCTAGGCCTAGTCTCCCTTCATTGAATTAATTAAAAAAAACAATAGTAGAGTGAATGGGCATAGTGCCCTTGCGATCCTCCATATCCCACAAAGCAGAGGTAGGAAAGCTCAAAGGTGCAAAAATCGTGGTGGCTAGGTTCAGGAAAGAAACCTATGCTTTAGAGTGAGTTCCATAGAAGATAATGATCTTTACATCACCTTGATGGGCAGTTCAGTTACTTTTGATCTTGTTATTTTCCAAAATGTGAATCCTATGGTTACTAAAGCGCATGCGCTTCTTACAGTTACATATTTGCTACCTAATTCCCCAAGGGATTTATCAATCCCTCATTCTTTTTGGATAGTCATCCAAGTTGCTAGCAAATCTTTCTTTCCATATCTTCCAAAGAGCTTTTTCCTTTATGGAATTCCTTTATGGCATTCCTTTATGGCATTCCTTTATGGAATCTACCTATTTTGCCAAAGGATTTACCGATCCCTCATTCTTTTGGATAGTCATCCAAGTTGCCTCCACATGTTTCTTTCCATATATTCCAAAGCGCTTCTCCATTAATGCCATTCCATAAGATCAAAATATCATTTCTCCATGTAATACTTGGTTCGAGTTAGTTTGACTTAGTAAACTCAAAATCCTAGTAGCAGCCTCCCAAATCGAGTGACCCTTAAGGCATGAAAAGAAGAGGTAACCAATGTTTTATCTAACATAGAGGGAGAGCTTAAAGCACTAAGGTGCCTCACAATTCTTATTAGATTTGACATTGGTCTAAATTTTCATGTGAAGATTTTTCCACATAAGAAGTGACTTGTGTTTCTCAATGAAAGGATGCCATAGGTACGAACACTTAAATTCGCATCTAGTATAGGGCCAACTCAAGCACAATCTCTTGTTCAGGGACACGTGTAAGTTGATGTGCTTCTTGAGATTCATTGCCTTACCTAGTTTTTTCTTTTTTACCGTTGATCCATTTGAACACTTCATTATGTGGGGGATCATGCTCGAGAAGGAGATGGATCTTTGCATTCTCCCAAGTTTATTCTATGTCTTAATAGGCATCAATATTCATAGTTACCTCTCCAAATAGGGTATATGTCCTCAAAACTAATCCATTATCTTGTCTCTTGATTCCAAAGTTTTTTCCACATATGAAACCCTTTTTTCCATAGCTTCTTTGCCCTTTGGAAGTTCTTCAAGTCAATTTCTTCGATTCCCTTGATAGAATACCAAGTTCAATCACTTTTTCTAATACTCATCTTCGTTGACCTTGACATATGGTTTCATCTTGTTCCAACTCTTCAACAAAGAGCAAACTAAGTCTTAACCTCTAGGAGTCACTAGAAAATGAGAAGCTAGCATAGTGAATAGATCATGTCCTTTTTACGTAGGAAGCCCCACAAGCATAAGAGAAGATTTGTTTTTATAATCAATTTTGCCAAAGAAGTTTTTGAATTCCACCACCCTTCGATCATCTACTTGGCACCCATCTTATTTGCCATTTCAACCATGATCATACTAATGAGGGAAGAGAATGGAGTGAAATGTTAGGGCAAGAAATGACTGAGCCATTTAATCCTTTAGAAGGAGTCCTAGATTTGTTGGTAACTTAGTCCCAAGCAAGGTGATATGATCCATAGGGTTTAGTGCATACATATTGTAATATGCCTTTTGATAGTGAAATAATTCATTTTGAACTTCTCAAATTACATTGTGGGAATAATGATTAGAATGAATAATTATGTCATTTTATGCATCTAGATAAATTTTAGGGATGACAAATTTTGAATTCTCTCTCTAAACCTTATCTACATTATGTGTTATGGCTGAAAACAAAATGTGAAGATGAAAGAATTAAGAGAAATGTTGTATTAGAGAAAGGTAGAGCATACATAAGAGAATAAAAAAAAGTGTCTTTATGATTTTTTTGTGAATCATGTTTTGAGTACATTGTTTAAGGATCGACATTAAGTTCTCTATAAGAAAATGCCTTGATTTTATTTTTTTCTCTACAATTTCTAAACTTGCAGGGCTCAAAAAAGATATTTGGAGGTAGATTTGGATCTAGGTCATCTCTAACACTATTGTGCAAATTGAAAGGTTGAACATGTTTGTATAGCACAAGCTTAAGCTAATTCCTCATCATTTTTTTGTTATAGAGTTTAGAAAAGTTCCATTTATTAGGTAATTAAAAAATAAGTGGGCCTCGTTATTTCTATTTGATACCATGATTTTGAAGCATACCTGGTGCCATGTATACTTAAAAATGTCTTCAAATGTGTCTTTTTGTTTCATTTCTTTTATTTTTGGACATGTATTGCTAAAGAAATCAGTTAACTACTAGAAATGCACGCTTTTGTGAAAATTTTGCATGCAACACGGGGAGATCTGAATTTTTCTATATTTTATGGATCACAAACTTCCTTGGGGATGATAAATTCTATTGTGAAGAAGATTTTTTGCGTCAAGGAGGAAGAGGCTAAAAATCATAGAATTACCTTGTGATTGAGAGTGAGAGTGAGAGTGAGAGTGTGATTGAGAGTGCGAGTGTGAATGCGATTATGATAGATTGGGAGTGGTCTTGAGGTAGAGGCTTTGTCAAGAATCTATTCTCCAAAGCTATTATATCAATTGATTCAAATCTATAATACCAAAACTTCTCTTTCTCTAAGTCATACCTTATCTAATCCTCCACGTTAGTTTGTGCAAGTTCTGTATTTTTTCTCTTGTGTGCTATTCTGAGTGATAAGAAGCTTCTGACTGAGGATTTCCAAGGTCTGTATTTTTTCTCTTGTGTGCTATTCTTGAGTGATAAGAAGCTTCTGACTGAGGATATCTTGGAAATGCAACAAGTGGTATTAAAGTAGAATCAATGCTCGATAAAGATGGAAGGTTTGACACAAAAGATTCATGAGCAAGTGGAGCTTATCCAGAATTGTCTTGGAGAATTATGCAAAGAACATGGCAAAAAGCAACTAGAAGGCACAAAAAAGTTGTTCATGGAGTTGAACAATGAAGTGGATAAAGGTGCAAGGAGATCTAGTATGCCTAGAGGAAGACACAAATGCAATTATGAAGACATGGATTTGGGTGAGTTTGCCCTTAATCAAGTCTTCAAGAAGGAAAAATTGGATGATTTTGATGGTGAGAAGAAGAATGGTGAAGATTTGGAGACACAAAATTGAAGAGCTAGAGGATTTCTTTGATCTTTGATATTTAAGTGAGGATCCCAAGGCAAAGCTTAGGATCTTACATGTGCATGGCATTGCAAAGCTATGGTGAAAGTCCTATATGCAGACTCTGATGCATTTTGGTCTCATTCTATGGAAGGAATTTAGAGATCAAGTAGAAAAGCATTACTACTCTCCATACTACTATATGGAGAAGAAGATAGAGTTTTACAATTTTTGATAACACGAGAGTGACAAGCATAGCTTGTTGGTAGATGAGTATAAAGAAAAGTTCCTACATCTTCACAAATATGCATTGGAGGTTAATGGAGATTCTTCAAAGAGCAAGTTTATTGAAGAGATTTGTGAGGAGTTTTGCTATCAATTGAAGGGATCTAAACGTGTTGATTTGCTCGATGTTGTTGTGATGGATGAGAATTTTGGGAAGATGGAGAAGTTCAATTTGAAAAAGGTGAATATAACTAGATTCATTGCAATGGGATATAGGCCACAGGGACTTGCTACCACCAATATGAACAATTCAAAGAAGACTTCATCTTCTAATAATCAAGATAAGAATCTTGTTCAGGTGGAAAATCAATGGAGGCATCAACTTAACCATTGGTACCAAGACCTTGATTTTATTGAATGAGCAAAAAGACTTTGTTTCTGTTACCGGTGTGAGGAGCAAGGGCATTGAACATATGAATGCTCGAACAAGGCAATCTTTCGGCCTATGCAGTCTAAAGTGAAAAACATCATTGATGACGGTGCAACAATTGAGAAGGGAGATGATGGAGTTAAGTTCCCTAACTCTACTTTGTTGGGATAGATGGATGGACACTCAAAGAAATGAGTAGGTACTACCAAATCCTACTTAGTACGAGCCCCTTGTAGCTTTAGAGTTGAGTTGTGGGCCCTTTTAGCTTTCCAATGATATTATACAAGTGCCTATGTAATTTGGAAATGATGTATGAAAAGATGAATCAAAACAGACTACTTCCAAATAGAAGGATCAATGAAAACCTTCTATTTTTTATCATACACCTAGTGCTCATTATGCTCAATGCTACTAGTTACAATAGGAATTAGAAAAATTCCTTTCAGATGTATCTAAGTAGCTTAGTAAGCTAATGATTCCAAGTGGAATCACTTGAAATGATGCACTATACACAAAGAAATCAATTTAGCAAATGAATCATTACCCCCGATTTTTAGGACCTCTGTAGAGTTTGACTAGTGAGTGCTTCGACGTGCTTTTCTCCAAATTCTCTGAATGGATTCAGCTCATAATTCGGCACCATGTAGATAACTTGGAGCTTATTCCAACAAGCTATAGATCATTAAAAAGTGTGGAGAGTTGAGTGAGATATGAGCAACACAAGTTGACAGTTATGAATGACTATAATAGAGAGATCATAGATGAACAATGTAGATGTATTGTATTAATGAACAATGTTGTACAAGATCATAGGCTTGACAATCATAGCCGAATGATGGAGAGTAGTGTAGGCTACAATTTAAACCTCACACTGTTACAAAATGGCAATGGAGAGCTCAGGATTGGAGAGATCTACCCGCAACTTTTTAAGTCACTTTATATAAGTGTTACATAATTCAAATTTGAATTTGAATTCAACTTTTGGATCTCTCTAAAAGTAGTCCTTCAGTCTAGGAAATATTACCTCAATGAAGTACTTACATTTCTAACTAACAAGTCCACGAGTTTTTGGTAGGTGATTACTAATATTCTCTCAAGTCAAAAGACATGACTTTTACAAATGGTAAAGATGAAAACTTTTCCTAGCAATGGATTCCATGGAGCTTCATATGTTTATGAACTTCAAGCCAAATGTGTGGGCTTGGAATTTGCACCAATAGCTCCCCCTCAAGCCAAACATTTTGGCTTGGTCTTCATCTTCATTCTCTAATCACGCTTGGATCTTCTTGTGTGTGACCCTATGTCTCTATCTTGGTTCTGATTTTCTATGATTTATTCACTTGATAATTTGCCCTTGCCTCTACCATACTTATCACATTCTTTTCTATGTCTATTTGAAATCTTTTTACCACCTTATCTATGTAAAACAATAGTTATGGAATGTAACACAGGAGCAATAGTAGAGAAGATAACAAGATAGATCATAAATGGTGATCTAGACAACTCTAATAGGGAGATACAAGGTAGAGGTATGTTGGCTCAATTTGATGTCTTAGGTAGTGCAAAAGTCATGTATATATGGGATCATGGGTGGCCTTCCATGGACGACGCGCTATACATGGGTGGTAGAGCGTGGGCGGCCACTGTTCGCGTAATTGCCATATACGGCTTAGGTCGGTTGAACCGATCTAACAAATATAAATGATTTCTGACTCTGATAGAGAACATTCCATGGAATATTGCCTTTATCATCACGTCGGGGGCACTGTCTTGGACCCCCACCAGGGAGCCCGCTAGCCCCTAGGACCCCCCCAGCCAGGGGCTGCTCCCCGCTACCCTCGACCCCACAATTGGGGACCCTGGTACCTCCCTTTCCTTACAATACCTTACATGGTCCAATACAACCTTCATCCAACATGCAAGTTGGGATTCCCATCAATTGTGTAATGCACGCTTGGCTTCTCCTCATAATGGGGGCCTTACAAAATGTGCATACAATCATGAGGGGTAGACATTGATCATATACTAACACCCCCGCTCAATGTTTACCAATGAAAAATCAAGTAGGTTTCGTTCCTATGCCCATCCGTTGAAGATGCCTGTTGAGCTGCTCTCTTCCAAGTGCTTTAGTGAATATGTCAGCACAATTTTCCTCTATTGGCCAATATTCTAGCTCCACAATTTTATCTTCAATTAGCTCACGAATGTAATGGTATTGTACTTCTATGTGCTTGGTGCGAGCATGAAATACTGGCTTCTTTGCAATAGCCATACAACTTTGATTCTCACACTTGAGTAGAGTCACCATATTTGATGGAAAGCCTAGATCTGCAAGAATTCTCCTTAACCAGACTATCTCACAAGAAGAAAATCAAGCTGCTTTGTACGTTGCTTCATTGGAGGAGAGTGCGAGAGTAGGCTGTTGCCTACTTACCTAAGAAAATATTCTTGAACCAAGTAAGAAACAATATCCAGAAACTGATTTTCTAGAATCACAATCTCCAGCCCAATCTGAATCACAATATCCTTGGAGTGTATCACATGTGGGATTAAAAAGACCAAAATCCAAGGTTCCTACAATGTACCTTAGAATTTGCATTCCAGCATTCCAGTGACTCACCTTAGGTTTGTTGGAAAACCTGCTTAACACTCCATCAGCATAGCACATGTCTGGTCTAGTGTTGCACAAAAAAATAAGACTTTGAAGGAGCTTTCTATACTTCGTAGCATCTACATCAGGCATGTTATCATCCATGGATAGCTTATGATTTACCTCCATAGGTGTACTAGTTGATTTGTAGTCCATCATTCCAAATGCCTTGAGAATTTCTTTGGCGTATTTTTTTTGTGAGATGAAAATGCCATCCTTCCTTTTCCATACTTCAATTCCTCGACAAAAATGGAGTAGACCTACGTGTGTCATTTCAAACTCAGTTCCCAAGCTGATCCGAGTTTGATTGATCAACTCCTAATGATCTTCTGTAATGATCAAATCATCTTCATATACAATGACAACAACTAGCTTGCTATCCCTTTTTGTTACATACAAGTTAGCATCAGAAGTACTTCTTTTAAAACCCATATTTTTGAAAAATTATCTATCCGTTGGTACCAAGCCCGTGAAGTTTGCTTAAGTCCATACAAAGCTTTCTTCAACCTGCAAACTTTATTTTGAATTGGGCATCTCAAAACCTGGTGGTTGAGATACATATACCTCCTCCTTGAGGTGACCATTCAAAAATGCAGATTTGACATCCACCTGGAAAATAGGCCAAGCCTTTTGTGCAGATATTGCAAGTACCGTCCGAATAGTTGTCATGCATGCTGTTGGTGCAAAAGTTTCTTGAACATCAAATCCTTTGATTTGTGCAAAACCCTCTGCAACTAATCTTGCCTTATACTTTTCTAATGTTCCATCTGCTTTATACTTAGCTTTCCAAATCCATTTAGTACCTATTACCTTCTTCTTTGGCGGCAAGTCGACTAGATCCCATGTATCAAAGTTTAGTATACTATCATACTCATACTGCATTGCCGCTCTCCAACCTAGATCGTCAAGGGCTTCTTCAATGGTGGTAGGTTCCTTTATCGAGCCCATGATATCTACCATCAGAGCCATGTTAACAATGTGTTCCAAGGCTCTTCTTTGCTCCTCTATTCTCTTTGATCTTCAATCCATCCGAGGATGAGTCTGGTACATCTACATATGGATTGTGATCATCAAAGAGCTGTTGTGCCCACTTTGGTAGTGGCTTGTGCTGTGTAGCTACAACTCGTTGGCTTTTTATTGAGGAAATTTCTCCATCAGATGTTTCCTCCTCCTCAACCTTAACCTATCTTTTGATAGGCACAAGGTGAGATATTTCTCCATTTGATGAGATAGTAGATTTACCTTTATCTTCTACTAAGTGTGGTCGTTTATCAAACACCACATCTCCGCTGACAAAACTCTTCCTTGCCCTAGGATCCCACAACCTGTATGCTTTAGACTCTTCACTATATCCTAAGAAGACACACTTTTTGTTTTTTGAATCCAACTTTGATCTTGTTGAATCAGAAATATGTGCATAACAGAAACAACCAAAAATTTTGAAATGCAAAAGTGGAGGCTTTTTACCAGAAATGCTTCTTGAGGAGTCATCCCCTTCAGTGAATTTGTGTAGCTTCGATTGAGGATGTAGATTGTTGTATTGACTGCTTCTACCCAGAATGAATCAGGCGTGTCTTGAGCCTTTAACATACGACGAGCCATTTCAACTACTCTCCTGTTCCTACGCTCAACAATGCCATTTTGTTAAGGTGTATGAGCTGTGGTAAGTTGCCTTTTCACACCATGCTCCTTACAGTAATTATTGAATTCTGTTGACAAGAATTCACCTCCTCTATCTGTTCTAAATTTCTTCAGTTTCCCTGCTCATTCATTTTCCACATACTTATGCCAGGTTTAAAATTTTTCAAAAGCATCAACCTTCTCTCGAATGAAATAAACCCACATCTTTCTACTATAATCATCGACTAATAGAAAAAAGTAGAAAGATCCTCCCAAAGCACGTGTAGACATTTTACCGCAGAGATCAGCATGTACCAACTCTACAGGAGCTTGAGATCGATTGCTGGGTTCTCTTGGAAATGCCATTTGTTGTTGCTTGCCCATCATATAAGCTTCACAAGGTTCTTGCAACTCTGGAAATGCAGGAAAATGAGCAATGATCCCTATTCTTTGCATCCCCTTCAAAACTACAAATTCGAGATGCCCAAATCGTTGGTGCCATAACCTGCTTACATCTTTATCTTTTGTAGCAGTTAAGGCACTTAACTCATACAAGTTATCATGTCTTATGCCTTTACCTACTACATTACCTGATGAATCCATGATTTCTGCACCACTCTTATTGAAGTGAACTTCGAGTCCAATCTGTTATTGCAGAAACTGACAACAAATTTCTTTTAAGTAAAGGTACATAAAGAACATCAGATAACTTTTTCTCAACACCTAGAGAAGTGCTAAAAGAGATGGTTCCAGTTCTTTCTACTTGACACTTGGAGTCATTTCCCACCACTACATTGATGGATTCCCACAGAGGCACTAGGAAACTATACCAATCCTTTTTAGTGGTCATATGGCGAGAAGCTCCACTATCTAAAATCCATGGTTCATCAACACGAGCTTGAGCAGATGAGCATACCTCTTGAATATCTACCCATAGTTCTAGCTCTGTGTTGTTTGCAGACTCTTTGTTCTTCCACGATGATTTTATAGTCCCATTCCGTTCATCACCTTGCTTCTTTCTGCAATCTTTGATGGCCTGGCCTTTCTTTTCACAATAGAAGCAACTTCTTGTGAACTTTTCCTTCCTTGGCTTCTTCGTTGATCCATTAGAAGAGCCTTTACCTTTTGTATTTGTGGAGAATGCAACATCACTTATAGTTTGCTGATTTTTCAACCACATATCTTCTTCTAAAAGCATAGCACAAAACTCTTCAAATGTGAGGGGAGTTGGTCTTACTTGAGTGTTAAGGGTTGTTACTAATCCATCATACTTTGCTGGAAGAACACGTAAACATCTTCGAGCCTGCTCTTCTGCTGTTATAACAACACCAACTATAGGCAACTGATCTTGAAGATGTTTTATCCGTTCGATAAACTCTTCAGCCTTTTTAGAATCAGAATGCTTCTCATTTGCCAACTAGTTTTCTATATTTTGTATCCTAGTGTGGTTCTTGGTCTCATATTGATGAGCCAATATGTCCCAAGCCTCATGTGCTTTAGTAGTATGTTGAACTAAAGTAAGCACAGAATCACTTACACTAATGACAATTGCACATAATGCATCAGCATTTCACCGCTTCCAAGCTCGTAGAAGATCTGTATTTGGGTGAATAATCAATCTTCAATTTGTTGGATCTTCAACTAGTATAGGCTTTGGATCCAGTCCCATTGGTCCCATGACAGTGTAAAGTAATTCATAGGAGTCCAAAATTGTAGAAAATTTGAACTTCCAGAGTGTATAGTTGGTTCCATCTAGCTTCCCTTCAGTGAATGCAGGTGGGCGAATTCAAATAGGTGCAGCATTAACATTAGCTGAAGCATCAAGACCAATGTTTGATGATGAAGCCATCATGTAATCACTCGAATAAGCTAATGATATTCTAGTGTGCTAGTAGGCCAAAATAGTGATACTTCTCAAGACATTTAAACCTTACGGCTCTGATACCATGTAAAACAATAGTTACGCAATATAACACAGGAGCAATAGCAGAGTTGATAATAGATATAGAAGAATCTCAACAATTTTTCTACTAATAGCAAGTACAAAGATGATGGCATTGTCCACCCATGCGCTCTCAAGGTAGAGCTTAAATGGTGATCTAGACAACTCTAGATAGAGAGATACAAGGTAGAGGTATGCTGGCTCAATTCGATGTCTCAGGTAGTGCAGAATTCATGTATATACATAGGATCATGGGTGGCCTTCCATGGACGGCTATACATGGGTGGTGGAGCATGGGTGGCCACCATCCGCGTAATTGCCTTACACGGCTTAGGCCGGTTGAACCGGCCTAACAAATATAAATGATTTCTGACTTTGACATGGAATATTCCATGGAATATTCCCTTTACCGTCGAGGGGTGGTGTTGGCCCCAGACCCCCACTAGGGGGCGTGCTGGCCCCCTAGGACCCCCCAGCCAGGGGCTACTGCCCCTGATCCGACAATTGGGGACCCTGATAACTCCCTTTCCTTACAATACTTTACATAGTCCAATATGACCTTCATCCAACATGCAAGTTGGGATTCCCATCAATTGGGTAATGCACGCTTGGCTTCTCCTCATAATGGGGGCCTTACAAAATGTGCATACAATCATGAGGGGTAGACATTGATCATATACTAACAATCTATTGATTTCTTGTATCTTTGATATTCTTATAAAATCTCCTTTATCTACAACATCATATCCCTTTGTTTTTTGTTTAAACTTTCCTTACCTGCACTTGTTCTTTCAACTTTTGGTTTTCATTTCTTAAATCTTGCAATTCTCTTTCTATTTTCACTTAATCTTCCCTGTATATGTGTTACCTTAAATGTTTGTATTGTTTTCAAGATCTAGCATGGACAACAATTTTTATTTGTGTTATTTAACCTTTTTGAAAGACGAATATAGAACATTATGCTTTATTTTTGGATTTTCTATTTCTTAATTCTTTTGACTAACCTCCTCTCCTTTTCTTATGAACTTGCTACTACTCTCCTATTAGTTGTTCTTTTTTATTTTCCTTCAAAGTGGTGAAAACCGCTTTTGCTTCTTGGGTCTTGTTTCTTTTCTTTTGACTCTAGTTTTTCATCATCCTAATTCATGATAACATCTTCCATAATTTGATATTCATTCGTGTTTTCCTCTAGAGTGGTAACAAACAAGTTTTGTTGCTGCCCTCAGTTTCCTTTGATTCTTCTTGTATAATAAATGACACCATCTAATAATCTTTATGTTTTTTCTGCATCAAAAGTGGTAACAAGCACTATTTCTTATTGTTCTTCTTGATAATCTTTAGAAACTTGTATGCCAGAAGCCATAGAAGCATCAAAAAACTCATCTATATCTGAATTTTTGAATGTCAAATTATTCTCGTTGCTTTGCTTCTTGTAATGAAAACCTAATATCCTCAAGGACGTGATAGTCTCCAATGTCCCCTTCATCTTTTTCAAAGACTTTAACTTCCTCAAATGGTCTTGGAATGCACATGAGTTGGTCCATTCTATGTACTAGTATTGAACTTCTTGGTGGTAAGGTGGGATGTGCTTTCAATAAGAGTGTTGGAGGTTTCTCATATGCTCTATCATACTCATCATCCTTATTCTTTTTAGTCTTCTTTTCTTGTTTCTTTTCCTACTTTGGATCCAGCTTCTCCTTCTCCTTTGATGGATTTTCTTGCTTAACAACTTTAGTCACTATATTTCTTTGCTTTTTGACCAAGCACGGAACCTAAAAAAGTTTCTTGAATTCTTTCTCTCTTCTAACAAAATTTTCTTCAATTTGGGAACTTATTAGCCTCTCATCTAACTTTTCATGCAACTTTCTTTACTCTTTTCTCCAATTGGTATCCTTGTCTAAACATTCTTTCAACATTTTCTAATATTGTTTCTCATAATTTTTCCCTTTTATACTCACTCCCCTATAGATAGTAGGCATACAACTTTTGTTTTCCACTCATCGGTGGGTGAGGTGCCACATGTGCTTGCACTTCTCTCTGAGATGCTACTACTTCTTCCTTTGTGGGTTTTCTTTAGATTCATAGAAGCTTTCCTTGGGTCTTTCTTAACCCTAATTGTGATTGTTTATTTCTCTTCCTTAGCCATTTGTAATTTCGCTTTTGAAGGTCTAGCTTCTACTATTTTCACTATCTTAGGGAAGAACTTTCTTGTAGGTTTCCTTGTAGTTGCCTTGGGAGTGGTATCCATTTCCTCCTCCTCCTTCTTCTTCTTCTTCTACTTCTTCTTCTTCTTCTTTCCTATGAGCTTCTTTGATTGAGTTGCTTTAAGTGAAATAAACTCTTCCCTTTCCCTATAATTAAGCATTCACTCTAGTTCTTGTTCTACCTACAATGAAGTAAAAGTAGTTATTGTAAAGCTTTTTCCTTCTCCCAAGAACTTCTTGTCCTTCCAATGATTTGCGGCTTCATTTATGCGATTCCCAAATCCCTATATAACTTGAAATATCCATTTTTGTAGCATTTCCTATGTTCATAAAACCCAATGTAAGAGCCTTAGGAGTTTGTGTATACCTTGTCATTTGTTAGGGTAGAAGTGTTGATGAAAAAGACTTATAGCCGAATTGAATTCTTTAAATTCAAAATCCATGAACTTTTGAATATCTCTATATATATTCATCACTTTCATGACATCATTGATGTTGTAATCAAAATCGTTTTATAGCTCGAGATCTTTCTTGATTAGCTGCTACTTGGTATGAAAGCCTCTATAAACCCCCTTGAAGTCTGTTACACCACACTTGAGGTACTTCTTTTGGCCATTCTCATTCCAAGTGTTTTTGTCTACTTATTCAACTTCAATCACTCTTGTTAAGCTTTTGTATGTCATTGAGGGAAATCCTCAATGAAGTGATCGCCCCCACACCTATAGAAAGTTATTTTTTGAAAGTTTCTTGGGTCCCCCTCCCATATTGTTTTGTGTTTGTATAAACTTATTTTGGATGAACGTGAATGTTGAAGGATCCATCTTGTTAGCTCTCATTGTTGTTTTGATAAGCCATGTATTGATTTTCTTTGTTATATCCCCATGTATCTTCAGAGAATTCCTCATTGTCAGATGTTGAGCATCATTCTACGAGTTATCCAAATACATTGATGTGGATGGGGTAATAATTCCTCATTGTAAGATGTTGACCATTATTCCTCTAATTCATCCAAATATATTGACGTGTGTAGGAAAAGGAGGTTGTTGTCCTAAAACAATTTGAGGTGCATCATGATTTTGTTTTTCTTTCACTTGATGAATATCCTGATGAGCTATGTGTTCTCGTCATGATGAATTTATAAATGGCCCACCATGAGTGTTCCAACTTATTTTAGGCTAAAAGAATTGTGCTACTCTCTTATCTCCCAAGAAGAAGTTTCTAGTTTCTTTATCAAAGTTTGTCGGATGATCTCCCCCACACTTGAAACATCTATTGTTTTGAATCCTTTGAGAATGTGTTTGTTCTAACCATTATCCTAAATGTTTATCAATATCTTTCACTAACTCCTCGATATGTGGTAGGCTATTTTCTATTGTTGTGGACAAAACACTTGTTAGTAAGTCTTGACCTTTTTTGTCATCTAGATCTATGGCTTATTTTATACTCATTCAAGTTGTCACAATTTCTATAGTACACATGTGCATCTGCTAATCCTTCTACGAACAAGGATATTGTTTTTAGGCATGCTCTCTCTTGGATTGGACATCTATCTAGGTATTTTTTGGATCTCCTTTCTGCTAGTCTCAATCTTTCATTAGGGTTTTGATGAAAAGTGTGAATTAGGGTAGAATTACCATGTTTGATACCTCTGTTTAAAAACCGACCTATAAAATCTTCTATTAATACATCAATGATGGAAAATCTCTACCTTGTGAGTGGTTGGAACCACATGAGCATTGATCATATGAGTGTTAATCCTTTGGATTCATACGAAGTGAAGTAATCTTCCACTTCCTAGGTCCTTAGCATTTTCTTGAAATCTACCAAATGACCATATGGATCTGTGGATGCATCATATTAATTTTTCATGCTTTTTACTACTTGTCACGACTTTAATATTTTATAGTACCCTTCAAAAACTTTTCCTATTATTTCTTCCTGGAATGTTGAGGTTCTCTCCATTTTGTCTACTATTCCTCATGATTTGAGCCTCTTGGGGTTGATTCTTATTGAGTGTGCTTGGTAGAATATGTGGGTCTAAAAGAAATTTTTTCTCTCTCCTCCTCTCTTTGTTCTTCTCTATTTCGATAAGTTTGCTTGTTGCCATGATCGTGTATATTACTCTATGATTCTCGAATTCCACATTTGAGTTGGCGTGTTCCTCTTCTACTCCTTGTATTTGTGGACTTCTCCTAGAAAATATGGGTTTGTTTTTATAGATGTATAAACTTTTTATCTCTTCCATTAGTTTCAAAAAGCTTTCACCTTCCCCATTCAAAAACGTGGGAGACTCTATGGGCACATGGTAATTTTTCAAAACCTTAGGGTTCATGAGTGACGGAGTATTTTGTGAAGAAAAGTATCTACTTGATCACAAGCCACTATGATTACTTGTTATTGATGTGCACAAATGGGCTGATCTCTATGAGTTAGAACTTCTTTAGGACTCTTAGGTACCATCCCCCTCTATGTATTGTTCATTCACAAATTAGGTGATTAGGGTCATATTGAAAGGTGAATTTGACCTAATTCTTGCCACATATCTTTCGATTCCATTTGTAGATGTTAACTCCAACTCTACTTGTAAATTCATATTCAAGATGTTTCCAAACTTCCCTTCATTTGAGTGTTCTCTTTACATCATATTTGTAGTTCCCCCTGAGTCATTCTTTTTATATTGTGATTCAGAGTGTAATTAAGATTTGGATCTTGTATCACTTTTCCATCTCTCCACTTCATGTATAAGTGATACGTTTTTAAAAAATACCATGGTATCATTTTTTAAATAATACAAGTTTTTTTTGTGTCAAAAAATCATGATCTCTTCTTTTTATGTCAAGAAAACCATATTGTTCAAAGAGAATCTCTTTGCAAAATAGGTAGAGACAAATCTAACAGTCGAGATGATTTTTCATAAAAAGAAGTAAACAAAATCACGATTTCCTACTTGAATTGAATATTTTGTTGTTATTTTTCTTATTTCTTTAAAAAAAATTTGATTCTTTATTTTAAGTCTCAAGTCCCCAGAAGATCATGATTGCTTGAATGTATCTCAGCAATTCCTGATTCATTCTTCTTTTTCTCAAGAAAATCATGTTTTTTCCAATATTCTCAAAAGATTTGCAATTATGTGGTTCTTAATGATGATATTTTTCGCAAAACAAAAAATCTAGTTACCTAATCTTTGTTTATTTTTCCACAAAGTCATTCATACTTGATTATATCATTTCCAAAGATTCACAATTTTATGACTTTTAGTGATCTTTTTCCAAATTTTTTCGAAGTCTCCTAATTTTTTGTTTATTTTATAAAAAGTTGCAATTCATTCAACTTGATATCTTTCAAAACCCACAATTTTGTCTCTTTTTCCATATTTATTGATTTTCCTTATTTTTATATTATATTTATGATTTTTTATTATTTTAATTAATTTTTTCCTAAAGTCAACTTAGAATTTCGTGATTCCTTCAGTACCCCCTGATACCAATATGTTTTCTCCCTCTTTTAATCCTGAAAGAGGCATGTTTTCCTCCTCAAACGTTCTCTCTATTCAACAATGTCTTACATATGTTATTAACAAAATAGAAAAATTATGATTCTCTTTTTAAGCTTAAAACAACTTCTTCAACATTTTGACCTTGAAAGTATGAAAAATATATGCAATGAGCTTGCTTCTTGCTCTTAGGAATGCCTTGGTTGTAATGTAAATTGTGGTTTTCTTGTTCTTCAACTTTGCAAGTTTTCACAATTCTTTGTTCTCTCAATCTCTCACACTCACTCTCAGTCAATGACCAAGTCCTTGATGAGATTTTTCTTATATACTTTTTAGCTCCAAAAAAGTCACAATTTCTTCCACTTCTCATCAACAAAAGTGATGATTATCTCAAGAATCAAAAGTCAAAAAGTTGCAATTCTATGGTTACATTTCAAGAAAAAACTTTTTCTCAAGTTCCAAACAACAAAAGGTCAAGATTTTTTAGTGATTTTCTGAGGCAAGAAGTCTCAATTTGTGAATTTAATGAATCCAATTTTTATGATTTTTTTTCATTATTTTCTACGTCTATGTTTTTTATAAATGGTATTTCTTTTGGTTGATTTCTTTTTGTGAAAAGTTTACTCGATTTTCCTTTGCTTTTATGCTTTTGACTATCATGATTTTCTGAGATCAACAAGTACTACAAAGTATCTTTTAGAAAATTTTCTCAAACATTTATTTTCTCCTCTTGGCATTTTCACATCATCTGCTACCATTCCTATGCTTCTCATCTTTTTCCTCTCTTTTTATGTGCAATTTCTTTATCTCTCTAATGTTTTTGGTATCTTTTTTATCTTTTGGAAACAACAAAGAGAACAAGTTACATAATAAAAGAAAGAGTTCTCCACTCTCAAACAAATTTCAAAAACGATTCTTCCTCTTATACCTCACCATCTTTAATTTCCATCTTTTTCATATCAAATGATCCTAGAAGAGATACAAAGAGATGCAAAATATCAAACAATTGAGCAAAATATTGTCACTCTGAGCATAAAAATTCTCAATAGAGTACCTTTCCTCCTCAATTGACTAAACCTTTGCAAAAGACTCATTGACTTGCCTTCTTATTCACTATTGGAAAGAGAATATCTAGCTTTTCTTCTATTCACTTTCATTTCCATAGCATAGATACTTTCTTTTTGATAAGTAACATGAAGTTTACTTCTGATTTTGCCACTATCAATCTAAGTTACTCATCCACGACACTGGTGCTCGAAAAGATATTTCACCACTCAGTGAATAGAACAGCTATCCCATTGTAGCAACAATGACATGATTGAACATATAAGCAAAAGAAAAATTCTTCAAATTTTTAACCCAAGGATGATTTAGCTTGATTGTTGCTTAAAAACTAATGCAATAAACCACAATTCAATAATTCACATAAGGTTCAAGTCAAACTTGACACGAGATCAACCAATATTGAAGAAATATGAAGCAAGTGAAAACGTAACTTTTGAGTATTGATGGCTAGAAACTTCAACTGAGCATAAGTCCATGAATATAGCACCAAATTGAGTGACTCAAGTGCCTAATCCATTCTAGTTTTCATGCAAAATCCAAATATTTATATCGAAATTTATTGATCTAGAATAAAAACCAATGAAGGAACCTTTCCAAAACTGTCATGTTCCTTCATTCCAAGAAACGATCTTTAAACCGACTTAAAAGTTTATCAATGATATGACACACAAGATTCAACTCAATCCACACATGAATAATCAACCCAAAAACGCACTACAAGTCACACAAACCATCATAAAAAGGCATCACAATGAAGAAGGAGATGTCGGCCAAAGGAAGAGATCTCTATTATCAAATAAGAAAGTATACAAATGAAATTGAGTCCCTCAATTATTCTTTACATTGGTTTATATACTACTATCCAAAAGAACTAATTTCTCAACTTCTAGACTTCTAAAATACTATTTCTGATTATCCAATTGCTTCATAAGTTTTTACGTAGCTCTGTGATAACTCAAGGAAGAATCCTCCTAAGTTTTACAACATTAAGATCTTTCTATCTCTAGTTTTTGGGCTATTTATAAAGAAAATGTACAAGTACTTTGTGTCTTTGACTTATTCAACAAGCCCCTTTGCAATCTTTGAGAAACAGGATGGCGAGCATTCTTCTATATATATTTTGGTACTGATGCGTGTGAACACACTTAGGACCACTAGGGCACTTTTTTTCCGTTTTTAGGAGGTTTTTCCCCTAACTTGTGTATATGTCTATAACCCTAACAGGTTACTTATCTTTGTACTTCACTTGATATTACATTCAATATTGTGTGTTGTGCTCCAAGCTTCTTCTTCTTCTTCCTTCTATTGATTTTGTGCTTTCACAAACCTTAAACTCCAACGATCGGTATAAGAGTAGGTCACAACTTCGTATAGGGCATTTTTGACATCCCTTCGCTCACATTCTCATAATCGCATGAAATTTGGTGAGCATACTCAAGGTAAGTAGGAGCTCAAAACTGCTTCACTCTCTGGTGTTCAACTTTTGATCTAAGCTCCTTTTGGCCTCCGAACACACTATCGTAGCACATGTGCAAAGTGTCTCATCCTTTCATGCCCAACATATATACAAGTTTGGGTTTGTGAGTAGAAGTGTCTTGAAGTTTACTATAGGTTTATCAGAGCTTGATAGGGTAGTTCTATTCAACATTTTGAGATATAGTCATTTTTTTGCATCAGGGTATTTTAATCTTTGGCCATGGTTGAAAGAAATGATGTATTCTGTATGTTGACTATCGAGGATAAGTTGGATGGTACTACTTACCCATTATTGGCATATATGATGCATCATGTATGGGTCACAAAAGGACTTAGGAATAATGTGCAGGATGTTGAAAAACGGCCAACTAGAACTACAAGTACAATTATCGAAGGTGATGTGGATGGCATTGAAGATGTGAATCTTCAAATTCTTGTTCATGTTGCGATTTTTGCTCCACCTATTGTAGAAAAACTTTGTTAGGATGGTAGACATGCTCAAGCACATGCATCAATAGATTTTTCTATGAAACGTGTCATTATCCCTCATATTCGCTCTTGCAAAACAATAGAGGATGCACAAGATACACTTAGCACTTTGTACTAGGCAAGAACTGAGGTTGTTGTTGCTTACCTCTGATAGCGGTTGGAGAGTGAGCGTATGAATGAAGGAGATTCTATGGATGATTTTTTGATATAGATGAAAGATTTGAAGGAACTATTGATTCCTACTTATGAAGTCTTACAAGATAGGTCACTTATGTATACTGTTCTAGTGGTCTTCCAGATTCATATCAGAGTTTCTCCACTACTCTTTGGTTAATGATGAAAGGCAATCCAAATGCCTTAAAATTTGAGGATTTAGGCTTTGTTTTGTTGTAGGAAGATCACTCTAGGCAGAATAGGCCGATCATGCATTGTTGCAAATCAAGCTTTCTTAGCTAGTTAAAAGAACAAGGGAAAATGGAGCTCATTTATTAGAAAGAAGAAATTGGCTAATGCTACACAGTCAAAGAAGGAAGACAAAGATGAGAAGAAAACAGAAAAGCAGAAACAATTTCGAAAATACTCTAATGGAAATTATCATATCATAGAGAGTTCTCCAAATTGGCTACAAAAGAGGCAAAGTAAAAAGATGCCAAGATGGTTGTTGTTGAGGCCTCAACACTTGAGACAGAGTTTGTTAATATTGTGTAGATGGGTCATAACTACTAATTGTAGTTATGACCCATCTTCTCATGAAGAGTGTTTGTCTCTAGTAGACTCAAATGTTTAGTACTTTGATAGTGGCGTTACCAAACATATTACCTCGCAACATAGTTTCTTCAGTCCACTTGAGTCTACCCCTAGAAGGAATACTTTCACATATGCTAACAAGTCCTCTTATCCTATAATGGGAGTTGGTAATATAATTCTGACTACTCATGGTAGTTCTTTCACATTATAAGATGCTTTGTTTGTGCCAAGGATCAAGAAAAATCTATTATTAGTTTTTGCATAAGCCAACATCAGCTTGGTTGTGAAATTTATTGATGATAGATATATAGTTCATGATCTTTTAAATGAGGTGGTTACTATTTCTTATGGAATTTTATGTCATGGGTTGTATAAGCTGAAAGATTATGAGAAATTTGTGAATAATTGAGCATGTTCGATTCAAGATTCTCAGGCTATGTCAAATGCAAAGCTTTTGCATACACACTTTTCGTCATCTGAATTGTGCTAGTTTGATATGCCTATAGAAATCTAAAATGGTGTCCTCTCTACCCAAACTTCAGGCACCTTATGAACATGTTTGTGAAGGATGTATTCTAGGAAAAACATAGCATTCCTCCTTCCCAAAGGATGGTTTAGTTTGACCTACTCAGAAATTGCATCTTGTTCACAGTGATGTATGTGGTCCTATGTAGATATCCCTCTTGGGGAACTACCATCACTTCTTGACTTTTATTAATGATTTTTCTAGGCATGCATGGGTGTATCCACTAAGAGAAAAGTCCAAAGTGTTTATGTGCTTCAAACAGGTTCTAGGTTCTACTGAAAATCTTTTAGCATGTAAAATGGGCACCCTCCATTATGATTGAAGGGGGGATACATGTCTCTCATTTTAATGCATTTCTGGTTGAATGTGGGATTAAACATCATATATAGTGCCATATAACCCTCAAGAGAATGGATTTGGTAAAAGGAAGAATAGGTCACTCATGGAGATGGCGAGGTGTATGGTCAAAAGTCAAGCTTTACCACATAGCTTCTCGCTTGAGGTTGTTATGCATGCAGCATATCTACTTAACATGTGTCCTACCAAAGCATTGGATACTATCATTTCATATGAGGCTTGGCATGGTCCCAATCCATTTAGTACTCATCTGTGTCTCTTTGGTTGTTTGACATTTGCATTAGTGCCTAAACAACAATGTAGAATATTGGATGATAAGAAGTAAGATGTATTTTTGTTGGGTACAGTTATGAAAGCAAAGGTTATCATTTGTATCATCCATATACCATGCATTTTGGTTAATCATGATGTTCTTTTTTTGGAGGATAAAATTAAGACATTACTTTGATGTACTAAGGAGACATGAGTTAGCTCCAAAGAAATGTATGACACTTTGTTGCCTCTTTTTATAGGTGGACACTATGACGATGCAAATCATGCCATTTTTATGCAGATTTACATGATGCACTTATTCGTGAGAGAACTAATGTAGTGGAGGCCAAAAGTATGCCTGAATTGCTGGTGTAGACTTTGCAAGATAGCAAATTAGATGCACCTTTTGTCCTCTCATAGTGCTTCTTTTGCATGAGAATGCTATCCTATGGCTTCCTCTAGTCTATGTGATGAGAATGAGCTTGTTTCTTTTGATGAAGCACAACATTCAAAAACATATATGGCTACCATGAAATCAAATTATGATGCTATTATGAAGAATGATGCTTGGTCTTTGTGTGATTTGCCTCCACACAAAAAGGCCGTTGGTTACAAGCTAGAAGGTAAGCCTCATTGAACAATTGAGATGTATAAGTATAGGCTTGTTGCAATAGGTTATGCTGAGGAAAGAGGCATTGATTTTGATGAGACCCTTGCACCCACATGCTGAATGACTATCGTTCATAGCATTTCTGTAGTTACAACTCATCATGGTTAGAAGGTACATGAGTTGGATATCAAAACTACATTTCTAAAGGGTGATTAACATGAAGAAGTGTACACATTTCATCCCCTGGTGTTGTTTAGAAAAGGCATGAAAACAAAGTGTGGAGGTTAAAAAACGCATTATATGGTTCGAAGCAAGCACCACGTGCTGAAAAGATACATCCTACTTGATTGCACATGGTTTTGAGAACATTCCAACTAAGAGCACCTTACATGTTAAGTGTGCAAATGATGTGCTTTTGATCATTGTTGTATATGTTGATGACATGCAACACACTAGTCATAATGAGAATCATATTGCTGATTTTAAGGCTGATTTGTATGCCTCTTTTGAGATGTCCAATTCGGGGCATTTGCATCATTATTTGGTCATTAAATTTATGGTGGAATAGCTTTGTCTCAAAAAAATATATGGACACATTATTGGAGTGTTTTTGCCTTGAAACTTGTAAACCTATTGTGAGTCCTATGGAAACAAGTTTATGGCTGAGTCTTCATGATGATGGAGATGCATTTCATGTTGTCCTTTATGAGCAATCTATTGGATGCTTGATTTACTTATGCATTTCTGAGCCTAGTATTCAATTTTCTATCTCTCAAACGAGCATGTCTATGCATTGCCTAGATGTCATGTATTGACAGTGATTAAGTGCATCTTTCATTACTTGAGTGGTACTTGGCCAATTTGATTTTTTTATTCGAAGGGTGAGATTTACATGATTTTTTTTTACATTGACTAGGCTAGAAGCTTTGGCACTTGTGTGTCCACTAGTGGTTTTCACTTCATGCTTGGTAGCTCATACATATCTTAGTTGAGCAAGAAGTGGCCTACTGTGGTCACTTTTAGTTATGAGGCTTAATATAGGGCAGCTTTCACAATGACTATTGAGTATGTGTGGCTCAAATGCCTTCTGGATAATTTGGGTGTTGGTCAGTCTTCTACCACCACCTTCACAGACAGTCATAGCACATTGGGAGTTGCAAGGGACCCCATGTTCTATGCTCACACTAAGCACATTGAGTTGCGCGATCATTATGTCGGGGAGAGGTTATCTACTAGAGAGACTAGTTTGGCATATTTGTCCACACAAGAGAACATTGCAAACCTTTTCACAAAGGCTCTCCCTAGGGAGAATTTTGAAGCTTTCTGTAAAGCTTTGGGCTTACTTCCATTTGTGGTTTGATTCCAGATAGCTTGGCACTTCCTTATACATAAGTGTCAACGCCTTGTTCACCACATTAGTCCCAAGGAGGATTTGTTGATATATCTTAGAAGTCACTTGTATGAACATACTTAGGACTACCGAGGCACTTCTTTTCCCCCTTTAGGGGGTTTTCTTCCAATGTCTGGTATATACACCTATAGCCCTAGTGGGTTACTTATCTTTGTACATTCACTTGGTAACACATTCAGTATTGTGTGTTGTGCTCCAAGCATCCTCTTCTTCCTTGTGTTGTTTGTGTGCCTCCACATCCTCAAACTCAACAATTATCTCTTTCCACATATCAAAGGCATTACCCTTAAGTCCCTTGATTTAAAACAAGTTTTTGACATGAGAGGAGATAGAATCCATATTTGCATACAAGAGATTGAAAATTTCAATTAAAAAGGAAAAGTTGACTTGCTATCCTACATCACATGAAGAGGGTATGGCTATGAAATTAATCCCAAAAATTGTTGAAAACTTACAAAACCGATTTCCCTAAAGTTTCTCCAAAAAATTCCAAGACTTTCTAATTGCATAAAAAAGATCAAATTTTTTGTTCATCAACCACAAAACGATACATAGACACACAACAAACTCAATTGATGCTTGTTTTCACATAGCCTTTATTTTTTCAACAAAGTGATTTGTAAAATGAGGAATTACCTTTTGTAATAATTTTCTAGCAAGTATGTACTTCCATAATATTTATACATGTACACCTACTTGAAATGACAGAGAATTCTTGCAACAAAAGGACCTATTATGAAAAACTAATAGTGTGCTTACTGAAAATGACTTCTGGGAACACAAGAAGCACAATAGAAGAGGTTCTCTATGATGAAACTCTCTGAGAAACTCAAAATTTGCTACAACTTTGATGTGGGCTAATGTAATCCTTCCAAAATAGCACTTCTACCACAAAAAATGATGAAGGTTTTTCACGATGAAATTCCCCCAAATGCAAGAAAATGCCTTCAGCTTAGCATAAGCTGAAGTTAAAAAAAAAAACATTTGAAGCAACTTGTCATGATGGAACAACTCAAAGCTCTAAAACTAGTTGAAAGAGTCTATGAAGAGCTACGTGGTGGTGTGATCAATTGCTCCAAATGCCAACGAAGTGGACTGCTTTGTGAGGAGTGAGAAAGTAGAGATAGAAACCTACATAGAAATTTGAAGATGAAGATGGAGAAGTTGAAGTTGAAGAAGCCGCAATCAAGTTATGAGGTTTTTGGGACCAAGAGTTATTGTTAAGTGAATTTTGCATCATTTGGGCATACATGCCCAATGATCAAAAGTATGTAAAGCTTTGTAGGGTATGACACCATATGAAGCTTGTTGGGGTAAGAGACCTACATTAGACCATTGCAATGTATTTTGTTGCTTAGCCTACGCTTATGTTCCTTCTCAATTAAGGTGTAAGTTAGAACCAAAAGCTGAAAAGTATGTGTTCATTGGCTATGATGATAAACAAATGAGATATAGGTTATGGAGTCCATCTGCAAAGCTGTTTCTTGTATCAAAGGATGTCACATTTGATGAGCAAGGTACTTGGTATGCAAGTACAAATAGTGCTTATGCAGGTCTTCAAGCAAAACTGGATTAGAAGAAAGGTAAATCAAAGGTTCAAATTTTTGAGGAAGAAGAGAATGATGAAGTGCTAGTTGAAAACGAAGAATTGCCAAGGTTTGATCCAAAATATGATGAACTAGAAAATTCAAGAAGTGGAGAACTCAGAAGGTTATCAAGGAACAAAAGACAACCTATAAGGTATAGCTATGATACCTCTTTCTTCACAACTAAATATCATGCTTATATGGTGAAAGCAGATGAAGACCCACCCACATATGAAGAAGCCAAAGGAAAGGAGAATTGGAAGAAAGCTATGAAGGAAGAATATGATGCACTCATTGAGAATACGACTTGGGACTTGGTACACAAACCAAGTTATTAGAAGGTAATTGGATGTAAGTGCATTTACAAAACAAAAAGATTAGTAAATGGAAGTGTGTCTAGGTACAAATCTAGACTTGTTGTGAAAGCATATGCACAAAATTGTGGTCTCGACTATGATGAAACATATAGTCATGTTGCAAAGATGACAATTGTAAAGACTCTCATAGACTTTGCTGCTTGTAAAGGTTGGAAGTTGTCTCATTTAGATGTGAAGAATGCATTTTTAAATGGTTACATTTCAGATGAGGTGTACATTGAGCAACCAAATTGTTTCAAAGATCAACATTATCCAGATTATGTCTCTAAGCTCAAGAGAGCTTTTTATAGTTTGAAGCAAGCCATAGGGCATGGAATTATCGACTTGTAAATTTCTTGAAGGAACTTGGTTTTCAAGCATCAAAGGCAAATAGTAGCTTGTTAGTCAAAGCAAGTGAAGATGATTTCATTTATGTTTTTATTTATGTTTATGACATAATACTCACAAGTACAGATGACAAAGGCATACAAATGCTTCAAAAGCAAATGGAGAAAGAATTCAAGATTAGTGACTTGGAAGATTTATCATACTTCTTGGGAATGGAGATTCTATTTACTCAACATGGAGTATATGCAACTCAAGAAAGGTATTTGAAGAATTTACTAATCAAGTTTAACATGGAAGATTGCAGGATCACATCAACCGCAATGGAGGTGAACCACAAATTGAGTAGATATGGAGGAGAGGAATTCAAAGAAATGAAGCTTTATCAGATTTTGGTGGGTAGCTTGATTTATCCTACATTAAAAAGGCCTGATTTATCATATGCAGTTGGAGTTCTATCTCAATTCATGCATTATCCAAGGAAGGAACATTGGATTGCAGGTAAAAGGGTGCTAAGATACATTAAAGGTACACTTAAAGAAGGTTTGTATTATGGGTTTACATCATATACAAGAATCAAGATATATAGTGATGCAGATTGGGCATGTAATTCTGTATCTCCCAATTAGTTAGTCCAATTTAGACATGTAAGATACCCTTGGAAAGCTCTAAAAAACTTTTTTGAATGGAAAAAGTAGATTGACGATCGACGATACCTTGCATGGCTGAGAGGCAGGTTCAAGAGATCAAGGTTGAGAGCAAGCTAGGTCCATAGGCTAGTGGCCAAGAAACCAAAAGACAAGGTTCAAGACACCAAGGTTGAGAGGAAGAAAATCTTGAAGGCAAGTGGCCAAGAAGCGGAAAGGAAAAATTCAAGACACCAAGGTTGAGAGCAAGGAAAGTTTGTAGGCAACTAGGCAAGAAGCAAAGAGGAAAGGTTCTAGAGACCAAGGTTGAGAACAAGAAGGTTCAAGAGACTATGCAAGGGTGAGGACATCAATTCAAGGGGAGATCAAGGATTGATCATTGAGGACAATGATCTTTAGAAGGGTAAGAGAGTGTTAGACTCAATATGTGATGGGGAGGAGATAATTCAACCACACCCTAAGAGGAAGGATTAGCAAGTAATCCTCAACCATGGCTTTTGGGGCAAGTAGTTAGCACATCGTACTCCTAGCCTATAGGTCATGAGTTCAAATGACACATTTTGGAGAAATTTGCTCCTAGATTATGAAGGATTAGCCTATAATATATAAGAAGGACATGATGGGGACCTTAAACCTTCATCTTTTGTACATGAGTTTAAAGAGCTAAGTTTAACTTGAGCAATAGGGGCCCCCATATTGTAAGCTTTAGCATTTTGTTAGAAGAATAATTAGAGTTTTTGAGTCCTTTGCCATCTATTGTGTAGAGTGTCTCTATTTGTTTCTCTTTATCATCTGTCTTGATATTAATTATGGGACTTGAAAATTCAACAATTATCAAAGGGGCTTGTGAGAGTATGTGTAAGATAATGACTTGAGAATAGTTGCATAAGCTAACATATAGAGGGATATGGCATCCAACATGGTAACAATTGAGCATTTCAATCAAGAGAATTCTTACACATGGTAAACTCATATTCAAGACTATCTCATGAATATTGATCTATGGGATGAACTTGAAGCAGAGATGAAATAGTTTGAACAAGGTGGATTTTTTGGATTTACACTAGCTGCTCATGAATATTTTGTGGCACAAGCTGAACTAGCTCAAAGTTCTACCTCATCATCATCTTCAAGTGGTAGAGCAAGAAGTATGCAACTAGGAGTGCTATAGCTTCTACAACTCGAGGAGTGGTTATTGTACATGAACCAAATGCACTTGTTATAGCTAAGACAATAAAACCTTTGTCCATTGTAGGTATGAGCATAGGTAATTGATACATTCATCATCTTGTAGGTATCAAAAGTCTAGGAGAATCTTTTATAAAATTACAAAGGATATTTAAAAATAGGAGACAACGATCACTTATTTGTCTACTTATCTCTTCCTTTCAATTAGGAATGTCGAACTCAACATCAGTGGTAGAGAATATCAACAAGTTTAAGAGCTTCTTAGCTCAAATAATAGGGATGAACGACCTAATAGATCGAGTCACAATGAATCAAATGTTTTTTCATTTAATCCATGCAAGATATGTGGAGGAAAGACACATAAAGGAAAACTTTGTCATTAGAAAAAAGAACAAGCCAAAGTTGCAAAAGAACTCACAGGATGAAGTTGGTCAAGTGGTTGAAGAAACGACCTCTAAATTTGCACGTTAAATCATATTAGGTGTGTGTATGGTTGGTGTGGATAAAAACATATGTACTTAACTTTATATGTCTAGCCAACCTTGAGAGTTGAGGAATTTTTTTTCAGTCTATACACTATCCTATATATGGCATCCCATGTATTTTTCTCTATTGTTCCAAGTAGTACTTGGCTAAGAAGAGTAGGTATGTCTGAGTTCTCTCTATGATGTGTGTTGGGGGAGGACTCCTCATGCCAAGGTCCTTGTGTGTGTTGGTGAACACTTGCATGACCACATGGTATTTAGTTTCAAAAGTATATAGGTACCTACACCAACAAATTTTCAATCGACAAATATATCTAGTTTAATATATAATCCTTTTGTTAGCTAGAGGCGATTGTTGAAAATTAGACAACCTCTCACAACGAGGTTCAAAAAAAAATTAGAGTAGTCAACAAATGGTCAAATGCTAGTAGAAAAAATATCAAGTGTTTAAGGGTATACATATTTTTATTGCATATTTGGAAAATAAATATCAAGAGCTATCCATTTTGATATATCACATTACAAACTTGGAGATGTTTTGAGGTTCAAAATGAAAACCCGAATTTCTCTTCTCATATGTGCTTTTGCTTTCCATACTTGCTTTTCATATCAAAAATCATTCCCAAAGCATAATAAAAGCCAAGCGCCTAGCTTTTCAATGGTGAAAAAACACACGCATAGCTTTCTTCAAAATTTCCCAATCTTTGGGAGAAATTTATGCTTAGGTTTTGGAGGATTAGCCTATACGTATATAACAAGAACAAGATGAGCATCATAAATAATGAATTTGTGTACATGACCTTAGAAAAATTGGAGCTTCCACATTGTAAGCTTTAGTATCTTTTTTAGTAAAATAATTGGAGTTTTTGACTCCTTTTCCATGTCTTGTGTATATTTTCTCTTTTTGTATCTCTCTCTATATTAATTCTAGGACTTTAAAATCCTTTTTTTTGCACTCTTTTGTAGGCTCGTTAAATGTGCAGGTGCAAGTCTCTTATGCTTGATTAAATGGACAAATGCTCTACCTACATTCATGATTCTTAGGAACAATATTTTCGATTGATTCATTGGTTAGTTTGTTTTAAATTTTTTAGATCATGAATTTCATTTGCATACATTCTTAAGTATGTTGAATGAAAATATGTTGTATGTCAACCCAAAAAAGATAGAGCTATGTTTATATGAGGTTGACTAATTAGGGCATGTCTATTAGCAAATGGAATTAGAATGGATCTTCACAAAGTTTTTGTGATCCTTAGTTGGCTGATTCCTAAGAAAAATCATATATTATGATCATTATTAGGACTTAAAGGATTTTATCATGGATTTATTGCTAGCTATTCACATATAGCTATGCCATTGAAAGATTTGTTGTGGAATAGTAAGATATTTGTTTGGAGCAATGTAGTTGGATCAATAGTAGACAATGTAGTTCTAATACAATATATAAGTGTGTATCCCTAAAAAATTAAATATGACAAATAAAGTTCATTATGAGTTTCAAGACATCCCTAACATGTGATCTTGCCAAGAGGCAGTTGTATGGGATTGGACTTCATAAGAAGGTTGTAGAGCATGAGCTTAGAACAATAAATGCCAAGTTGAAAAAGCTCAAAGGATAGGAGGTTTTCTCCATCCATTGGATATTAGAGATGGAAAGTGGGAGACTATCTCTAGAGATTTTATTGCAGGATTACCTAAGACATAGAGAGGGCACGAATCTGTATGGGTAATCATGGACAATTTGATTATAGTGGTGAGTTTCATTCCAACACATAGTATAGTGAAGAAAAAAAAGTCAACTAAGTTGTTTACAAAGCACGTTTGCCAATCATATGGTATCCCTTCAAACATTGTTTATTGTTAGTAATAGAAAATTTAATAGCCACTTTTGGAGACCAATCTTCAAAAGATTCAATAGAAAACTTAGCATGAGTGTGGCTGAGGATCCACAGAGGGATGGGCCAACTAACAAAGCTAGCTAAATCCTAGAAGGTATGCTTCAACAATATGCAAATAAATGGAAAAATAAATGTTAAGAGTACTTATCTATGGTAGAGTCACATAATATTTCCAAGCACTCTTCCAAAGGTTGTAGTCAATTCATGCTTATGTATTGCTTTTATCCAACAGACCCTTCAACAATAGGATTGCAATATGAGCAAGTCCAAGTTGCAAAGAATTCCTTGGAAGACATGAATGATATGCTTAGGTTTATACATATTGTAATCTAGCAAGTTAAGCATGTTTCATTACCTCCAAAATAATAATATGATACTTCTTATGATCTTTCATTTGAAAAAAAAAGTCACTTGAAATTACAAATATAACGAAAAGATACAATAAATTTAGAGAAAGATACAACGAATCATTATAATTTTTCTTTTCCCTCATGAGGGAGCCACTTGATTTTTAACTTCTTGCTTTCTACATTGAACACCGTCTAGTTCTATGGGGGGGGAGTGCTTGGGTACAATCACAAATCCTTCTACATAGACAAAGAAGATATTTTTCAATTGACCATTATCTAGAAGGCTTCCGAAATTGATCACACATTTTTCCTTCTAGTTTTTTGGAGTTCTTGATTGCTAATGGCATTTCATAGAGCGGAAAGACATTTGATAGCTTCCTCCAGCAAATCTTACTTCCCATCAACTTGATGATCCCTAAAACTTCATATACATAGCCATTCCTTCACAAGCACATATCACTTCATTCAATCAATCTCACGTCTTGAGGTTCTTTCCTAGAACTAAGTTAGCTACATGGTTAGCTACATGAAGCTCATCATGATAATGGTGTAATTTCTTTCATTTATAGCTACTAGTCTAATTTCTTTCATTTTATAAGTAATTTTATTTTCTATTTTCTACTAGTATCATCTTCCTCTTAGTTTGTTCATATCCTCTTACTCTGGCTGTGATTTTTGACAAGACGAGGTTTTTCTATCTAATGATTAAGCCATTTCACCAAATAGCTCTTATTGGTTATGGACAATCAGTTGGTTACAGACGCCTTCCGTTCAAAATAAATACTATGTTTTGCACATTCGTATTTGCATGTAGAACCTCTTCTTTGATTAGTCTACATGAAGTATCATCAAAACGTGGGATTATGAAGAGAGAGAACTTATATACATCTGTTAGAGGAAACATTTTTTGGAGAGAAATTATTTGTAATTTGTTAAAATTGTAGATATATTTTTACAAATGATGTAAAAATTGGGAAGATTCTTCCTCATGTAAAATAGGATCATATGTATTTTTCTTAGAATTTTTGGAAGCTCTTTGATAGCATATTTTTAGAATAGAAGGTGAAAAGGACTAAAATTCGTGTGAAAAAGGACACTTGAAAAAGTATAAAAGATAATTTCTTCTATTTTGAAGAGGTTGGTTGTATTATGTACATGCTATCCAAGTAATGTGAAGAGCTTTTCTGTAGGAAATCGTGTTTCTCCTTCCATGATCGATTTCTTGATTTGTTGAGTCTTCTCATTGTGTGATCTATAGAATTTGTGAGCTTTCCTTGTGTATTTTTGAGTGAGATGAATGAAGATAGATTAATATTATTGTATTGAGCAAGATAAAGCAGGAGGACAAAGCTGGAATTAGAAATTCTCAGTTTTTATAGAATCAGGATTGTCTTGTCTGTGTGATACAGGTACTGTTTTGGAAATTTGACTTCATATTTGTACTCTATTGTGAAAATGGCACACTTTAGGCAGAAAAATCATTGAAAATGTTGTCATCGAACTCAAGATAATCAAAACCCTAGTTATTTCCTTTCTTCTTCATAAATCTCTCAGAAAACAGTCATTTCAACTCTTATTCTTGGATTCCATTAACTAGAAGGGGTTGTGGTCTTTGCATACTTCCCAGATTGACAATTTAAAGATGTGTAGTTGATCATTTGTGCTATAATGATTGGAGAGGACAACTCCAAAGGTTAACAACAAACATTTTTTGGCGCCGTTGCCGAGGAGCAAAGCAAAAGCTTCATTGAAGTCTTGGACCTTGCTGGATCTTCCATTCTTGATGGTATTTGAACACATTGAAAAGGTATTACTCTATAATCAAGTAAGAAAAATTGGAAAGGTAGGTTTTTAGGCTTGTCTTTTGGGACAAGAAAGCATGAATTAACCTTTTGAGAAAAAATAGTATGTGAATTTATGCAAATGGATAGTTGCTCATACTCTTTAAGAGTAAAGTGCACGTGTGGTGAAAAAAATGATTTAATTTGCTGAAAGGAAAAGTGAAATGTGATTATCTTTGCATATGTAGATTTCTTTTTGAGAAAGTACCAAGCAAATTTTGTCCATTTTGGAAAAGATGACATAGTTGCAATGAGAAAAGTCAAGTAAAGTAGCTATGTGCAAATTGATTGTTCCATTTGCTTGTCCTTAGTAAAGTGATGATCTTGTGGAAAGATTGTTTAATCACTTGAAAAAGAGAGTGTTGAGTTTATCCTTGCATGAATTGATAATTGTACTTTTTTAACACATATTTTCTTGCAAATTTCTATTTCCATTGTGAGATTGCAAGCATTGTGACTACAACCAATCATAAGTTAAAGATCAATGGATCTTGAAACAAGAAAATCCTAAGTGAAGTGTTTTCCTTGATTTAGGGATTAAAATACTAAAAAAATCATTAAATCTATTCAAAATCCAAACAAATTTCTTTTTACTAAGGAAGATTTGCACGAGGTTTGGTGTTGAATGGTGGAACAGGAAAAGAGAAAGAAAAATTCAAAAATTGAAAGAAAAACAGAAAATATAAAGTGTAAAGTTGTTGTCTATTTTTTTTTCAAATTTTAATCCCTTTGAATGAGTTGGGTGGTGTATAATTGCGGGTGACAATTGATCTAGAGTTGGTGAAGAACATTGGAGAAGACCAAGAGGGAAGAAAAGTCAAAAAGTGCAAAAGCAGGGAAGTTTAGAAAAAACACGATTCTCAACTCAGAATCACGATTTTCAGTAAGATAAAGAAATTGCCCTAGTTGCACTACTGGGCATTAAGGTAAGCCATTTTAAAGGTTTCATAAGCTACATAATTGAAGGAAATCAAAATTTCAAAATTTCAGTTAGAATTGAGCATCAAGTGATCAATTTGAGAATAGGACACAAAATCACGATTTTCATCAAAAGAGGAGAGCATGCAAACTTTGTTGGAAGGGATAATATTTTTTTAAATAAAACAACAAAATTGAAAAGGAACAAGAATCATAAAGTGAGAATTTAAAAAGATGAAAAGTTACATACCACAGAAATTTGAAGATGAATAATTTGAGCCTTATGGATGGAATGAGATTTTGACCACAATGGATTTGGCCAATGATGAATATGTGGGAGTAAAATTTCAAAATGAAGAAGCATATGATATTCTTAATATAGGAATACAAATGATAAAGGTGTCAAAAACAGAAGAAGATTTGAAGGAAGAGATAATTTTAAATACTGGGAAAACACAATTTCTGGAAGAAGTGGAGGCTACAGATGCTATAAAGGATAAAATCACAGGAATATATAGAAAATGTATACACAAAGAAATGGAAAAAAACAAAAAACTAAAACAAATAGAAAAATGAGGGAAGAGGACCAACAATTTGCTATACCTTCAAATTTCAAGACCTATGAAGTGGAAGATAGATTACTTTTAAAAATGAAACCAAAAAGGGAGAGTCATATGACAATGAAGAACAAACTAAGAAAGTGGTATCACTCAAGAAGAGGGGGAAGATAGACACATTGTCATTGCTGATGACATGACAAATTAAGAGGAGGAAGCATTGAAGCATTGGCCAAAACCTATAGGGATGTGTTTGCTTACAATTATAAGGATTTGAAAGGAATTGATCCTAAAATTTGTGAACATAAGATTCCTATTACTCCTGATGCAAAACCTAACAAACAAAGACACTATACATTTAATAACAAATACTCAGCTAAAATAAAGGAAGAAATTGACAAACTGCTGGCTCCCAATTTCATCTATGAAATTGAGTACACTGAGTGGATATCTCTTACAATTGTGGTACCTAAGAAGAATGGGAAACTCAGGGTATGTATTAATTTGAAAAAAGTTAGTGCAGCAACTATAAGAGATAGTTATCCATTACCAATAAGAGACCATCTCTTGGAAAGAGTCGTAGGTAAGGAGGTCTATCCTTTTTTGGATGGTTTTTTACGATATAACCAGGTGCCAATAGCTTCGAAAGACCAACATAAAACTGCTTTTTCCACAGAATGGGGAATTTATGCATTTAGGGTTATGCCTTTTGGGTTATCCAATGCTCCAGCAACCTTTCAAAGGTTAATGTGCCACATATTCAAAGAATTTCTTAGAAACATAATGGAAATCTATGTTGATGATCTGTCCACTTTTTCATTAAAAAGACAAGATCATTTGAAAGATCTGAAAATATATTCAAGAAATGTAGAACATACAAAGTGTGTTTAAATCCTGAGAAATGTGTGTTCTTTGTGAGGCAAGGGAGAATGCTAGGTCACATAGTCTCTAGAAATGGAATTTCAACTGATGAGAGAAAAATTAAAGCCGTAGTTGATCTACCAAAGCCAACAAATGTAAAAGAACTTCAAACTTTCATGAGACATTGTGGATATTATAGAAACTTTGTGCACAAATTTGCAGATATTGCAAAGCCTGTGTATGCATTAATTACAAAATTTGAGTGGACCACAGAATGTGACCAAGCTTTTGAGATTTTAAAAACTTGTTTGGTGACAGTGCCTATTTTAAAAACCCCACAGTGGGATCAAATTTTTCATGTTCATGTTGATGCTTCAAATTTTGCTTTGGAATGTGTTTTAGCACAACCAATAGAAGGAAGAAAAATTAGATTTTCCAATTGCTTATGCTAATAGGCAATTGAATTCAGCAGAAAGAAATTATGCAGCCACTGAAAGGGAAGGATTGGGAATGATATTTACTGTAAAAAAGTATAGACATTGTCTTTTAGCCAACGAGTTTAAATTCTTTGTGGATCACCAAGCCTTACTCTACTTGATAAACAAACCATGCCACAGAGGTAGGATAGTTAGATGGTTCCTACTATTGATGGAATTTGAGTTTGAGGTAGTGATGAGACAAGGGAAAACTCATTTAAGAGCAGATCATTTGTCTAGGATACATGCTAAAGATTCAAACTCATAGTTGGATGATGAACTACCAGATGCATATCTATTCAAAATAGAAAGTATCCCTAATTGGGCCATGACTTTGGTACCTTTGCTAACCATAAGACCTTGTAGAACACATGAAAACAACACACATTTGGTATTACAAAGTAGGAACTTTGTATTACTAGCTAGCCATTTGTATCATCTAAGTCATATGGGTATACTAGAATATTGTATTCTAGAAGATGAGCAGCAGGAATATCTAGGAAAAGCTCATTATTGGAATCCTTGTACTCATGCTTCTAGGATAGTCACCTTAAACAATCTTAATGGAATGGGTGTACATTGGCCTACCAACATTCAAGATGTGGAAAAATATGGTTTTACTTGTTTTAAATGTCAATCTTTGCAAAATTTAGAAACTACAACTTTGTACTCGTTTAGGGTTTAGGGTTAAGAAGTAACAAAACATTAGATCTAGTAAAAGCTAGTGCGGACTCTAGAAATTTACAAACAATCTCTAAGGAGTATCAATTGATAGGAGACCAATTGTACAAGAAAGGAATAGATGGATATCTAAGAATATGTGTTCTTGAAAATAAGTATATGGAAATGTTAGAGATGGCACATCCGGGAGTAGCAGGAGGACATTTTTCAAGTGAAAGGACTGCTAAGCTCATTTTATATTCAGGTTTTTGGTGGCCAACTCTCTTCTCGGATGCAAGAACATATGTGAAAAGATGTGACATTTGTCAAAGAATAAATCAACCAAGTAAAAGAGATGATATGCCATTAGTGCCACTTATTTCAGCAAGAGCATTCAACAAATGGGGGTTGGATTTCATTGGACCTATCCATCCTCATGCAAAACAATCACATGTTGAATATATACTTGTAGCTACAGATTACCTCACCAAATGGGTAGAGGCTAAGGCTACAAAAAGAAATGATGCTCAAACTACTGCACGATTTCTGTATGAGAATATTATTATTAGATTTGGATTACCAATGGAATTGGTTAGTGATAGGGGGACTCATTTTATAAATCAAATAATTGAGAATATAACTGAGTATTTCATGATTAATCATAGAAATTCAGCCCCTTATCATCCACAAGCAAGTGGATTAGCAGAAAGCACTAATAAAGTGCTTTGCACTATTCTGTCAAAATTGGTAAACACAAATAGGAATGATTGGGATTTGCAACTTAATCATGTCCTATGGGCTTATAGAGTGGCATACAAATTTGTTATTGGTAAAACACCATTTAATTTGGTATATGGACAAAATGCAATCTTGCCATTAGAATTTCTTATACCAACATTAAAGGTGGGGAATCAATTCAAGTGGACAGGACATGAATTATCTCAAAGAGTAGTGGAATTGGAAAAACTTGGAGCTTCCAGACTTCAAGCAATTATGAGCATATTATGATGTTCATATTAAAGAAAAAGACTTGCAAGTAGGGGATCTAGTTTTGACATATACCTTGAAAGAACATCAGAAAAAATTTCAAAAGAAGGGACATGGACCTTATATTATCAACCAAATCAATAACAGTGGAGCTGTCCAATTAGCTAATATAGATGGATAAATCATGCCAAATTTCATAAGTGGATGTAGGGTAAAAAGGTATGATCTTCCATTAACTGTTCCTGAATAAAGAAGAATACATCAAGCTCAAAATACGAAAAAAGAAGAGGAAAAAATCAGGTATGAAGCCCAACAAGAAGCAAAGGAAAGAATAAGAAATGCTAAGGAGCTTAGAGAAGTTTTCTTATGTGAGACACCTTCAAGGGTGAGGGAGCATTTGCCTGTCATAACAATGAATTTTCATAATGAGCAAATCAAGGTCTTCATAGATTCAGGTGCACAAGTTAAGTTGATAAGTTGAGGATTGTTGGATAAAAATAAATATAAAACAAATGAGAGCAAAACATTGGATAGACAGATAATACAAAGTTTGTCTTCACCATCTATTGAAGTTAAGTTCAATACTGAAAATATGAAAATAGATTGTGAAGAATGGCCTGATCATATGATGACTGAGAAATTGATTTTAGGACAACCATGGCTAAGGCAAGGTAAAGTAATTTTGGATTTTGAAAGTATGAAGCTTAAATTGACAATAAATGACAAAATCTTTTTAATGTTTTTGTTCAGTAATGAAGAATAGGAAATTCAACAGGACATCTATGATTCAGATTTGGAAAGATTTACTTTTCTAATAGAAGATACAAAGGAATCACAAAGAGAACTTCTCTATGACCAAATCTACTTCAAAAAAAAACAGGAGGAAATTGAAGGGACCAAATCTGTTGAAAAAAACATTTGAAAGATGGAAAGTAGGGAATAATAAATAAAATATAGGCATCAAGACAAAAGGGATGTGGAAATCAAAGACATCCAAGCACTGTTCATCAAAAGAAGCCATCAAGACAAAATGGATGTGGAAACCAAAGGCATCCAAGTACTGTTTATCAAAGGAAGATTGTTTTACTCCAAAAACAGTCATCAGGAATCAAGTATTTTTGGGTGAAAAAATCAGATCTACTTCAATGGATAGAAAATAAGGACAAAGATACTAAAACAACTCAAAAGCATGAAGAGCCACAGATGAAGGAAAGGGAAACATTGTCATCAGATACACACTTTGGATTCTTATTTAAGAACTCATAATTTCATCAAGATCGATTTATGACACTCTTGAGATTATTTCCATGTAATTTACCTCATTCTTTTTTCCAGGAAAAAGAATAGGAGGGGAAGAGATAAAAGAGAAAATTATTTTTATTAAAAAAAACTCTTTTTTATACAAGTTATAAAGCACCAGCGAGATATAGGTTAGAATACGACAGGACTAAGCAGTCACTGTTTAATTATTTTTTCTTTTGATATTTTTCTTATATCTGTTTGATTCTCTTAAATTCCATTCATTATTTTCTTATTAAAAAAAAGAGCACTAGATATCTTGCTACACATGTGATGATCACTTCAATTGTGTTGTACGTGTGATGCAAATAAGAAAGTCATTGTTTATCTTTTTTTTTTTCTCAATGTCATTCTGTCTCAAGACAAATGTGTTCTCTTCTATGTTTCCTGTGACTTATGTGGTGGGAGGTTTTTGGTGTGATGTGTTATAATTTCTTCAGGATCGTGAATGCAAAAGAATTAGCTATTCATGACTTCAAAGCTGATTCTGTGACATTGTTTAGAGGACACTGGTTTTTGGACAGTGAAGCAGTAATGGAAGATGTAGAGCTAGAATTTGACGAAGAATAGGATATCCCAGAAGCTAAGAAGATAGCCAAAGAGTTGAGGGAAACCATCAATATCATTGGTTAGCATATCTTTACAGTGGGAGTTGGAGGTCACAAATATACCATGCTATGTCAAGAATTCTACAAATTCCAAAAAGTGGCTGCTAATTATAAAAGATGGAAGGCAGTGGGGCTACATAGACTATTGGATGAACCTCTCTTCTTTATACACTTTGAGCGAGTATCACAGGTCATGTCTAGTCTGTTGGAACTGGGCAAAGTCAATGATGCATACTTCAAATGCTCAGTTAAGGTAAAGAGGTACAGATAACCATCAAAGCAAAAAACATTAGGGCTGCTCTTCAATTTTATACCATGGGAACCAAATTGGATGTTAGTTTTGTCAAGAAGAATGCAGCAACATATGCTGGATACTCAAAATTTGTGGACTTCAAAGGAAAAGAGAGTGTGGAATTTGCCATCAGGATGTTTCTTCAGTATTTGTGTTTTCCAAAATTGCCAAGATATACAATGCCACATAAACCCATTACTTTGATTATGTTCAACAATAAAGATAGGACTAAACCATTTGGAGTAATGGATGTAACTCCCTACATTCATGATAAACTAAAGGAGGTAGCAAAACACTGGCAGCAAAAGAAGTTTATGAATGGAGCACAGTTCTTAACAAGAATCATATACCATATTTAAGATATGGAGGATCAGTTGAAGTTGGCCCTAGAAGCTGAGTATTTTAGGAGTTTGATGGCAGGGATTAAAAGTCCTTCAAAGTTGATGTCAATAAGAGAAGCAAAATCCAAACAAGCATCAGGGGATCAGGAAGAAAAAGGAAAGTTGTATCGGAAGAAGTAATCCCAGTTAAGAAGAGAAGACTAGATCCAACGAATGTAGTCTTAGAACAGGAAGGAGTGACAAAAGAGAAATATGAAGTAGCTCAGAAAGAAGTTCAAGCCTCAAAGGAACCCCATCCACCTCAAACAAGCAAGGAACAAATTTATTCCTATTTAACTCAAGGTAACGATAAGAGGGCAATCTATGAAGCTCAGTATCAAAAAACGTTGGAAAATTATTCATGTAAAGCAATTGATTGGATACAAGAAGAGGTGGAGCATTCTAAAGAATTACATGATCAGATGATGGTTGCAGAAACTGAAGAAGTGTTTGTCAAGAAAGAGTTGGAATTATTGGCTTATTTTAAGGAATTACAGGGTCCTCCAGAGACTAGAACTACAGTGGTGGTGAAAGAGAAAGTCGAGAAAAAGTGTGTCCAAAAAAAGAAGTTAACCAAAAAAGATAAGGGTAAGACACTTGAGCATGTACATGTTGAGGAGTCAGTAAAATTATCATAAGAAGGAAAGGATCAGAAAAAATCAACTGAAATGGAAGAACACAGAATGGACAAACAAGGAGTAGCTTCTTCTTCACAATTTTCTTCAGATTCAGAGAGTGATATTGAGAATTTCCTTCTGAAGAGTTTAAACCTCTCAGTACCCAGCACACCAATGAAAACAGTACAAGCTTCTGTAAAAAATGGAACACTAGAGGAATTGAGCCAAAAGTCAAAGGGGATACAGGTTTGTGAAGAATCAACAAAACAAGTTAGTCTTAGGGAGGAAAAAAATATTGAAAGGTAGAGGTAATGATGGAAGAAGGGGGTGAAGCAAGGAAAGAACTCAGTAGTGGACTGATGGACACAGGATTCACAATTATATGATCAAAGCCCTCACAACAACCTCATCATCAACCACATAAGCAAAAGTAGGAATTGGAAAGAAAATCAAATACATGTAGTCAGTTGTATAATCAAAAGGATAAAGATAAAGGGGAAGAAAAGGTCGAAATGCCAAAGAAGATAGATCTCAAGGAATATAAAGAAGGAAAAACAGAAAGAGAAATAAATCAGACTATAGAGGAGGTACTCTTTGATCTAGGACATAATGAAGATTCCACACATATAGAGGATCATGGAGGGGAAGAAGAAACGGATTTTATGGACATAGATGAACAAGAGGTGGAACAAAAAGAGCAGCAATTGAATGATCAAATAAGGAATTCAGTGGAGAATGACTCAACCTTAATTCAGGGAAACAAAGTCCAAGAAGAGGAAAGACAAGTTATTCAAGAAAAACAAAGGGAAATTAAGGAAGAAGAGGCAGAAACAATGGAAGAAGAAAAAGACTATGAGAAGGAAAAGAATTAGGTGATAGAGTATGAGGAAGAGGATGGAGAAAAAACAGAATATAAAGAGGAAAAGCAAAGCAAATAGAATTGGAAACTCGTCTTGAAAGTACACGTAAGGACATCAGATCTGCTTGTAAGATCATCATGAGTAATATAGAGCAATTGAGACCCTCTAACAGAAATATGATCATATCAGGGATGGTGGCTGAGCCAAAATTTGTAAAAGGTAGTATAATCATCAAAGAGCAAAAGAAAGAAAAGGAGCAGCTGGAAGATTAGATCAGGGTAATCCAGGAAAAGAATAAAATTTTGTCCAAAAGAATACTCTCACTAGAAGAACAAGAGGTTCAAAGCCAAAATAAAATTCAAATTCTTGAGAACAAATGTGCTAAGCAATTGGAGCATAGTAGTAAAATGGAAATGGAATTGAAGAAAATGGAAGGAAGATTTAGAACTCTTCAAAGCTCATATCAGATAATGGTCAAAGTTAATGAAGACATAAAGAGGTTGTTGATGGAGGAAAGTCAAATGAAAGATGAGAGTCAGGCTGTACAAATAACCCAAGATGAGAGGGAAAAGTTGAATAAGGAAATTCTAAGGTTAGAAGCAGAATTGAAAGAAGTCAAGGAAATGGAGAAACAAGCTAGTGTGCATGCTGCTAGTGCAATGAGAGGATACAACAATTTACATTTGGATATAGCAGAAAAAAGGAGTGAATGGAAATTAGAGAAAGAGCTATTGGTATCTCAGAATCAGGGATTAATGTTGATGGTGGAAAAGTTACATAAAAATTTGGAATGCTCACAAAAACAAGTTGAAGAACAAGTAGTGACCACACATGAAGGAGGAGAAGATAACAAATTTCAAAATTTTGGTGAACAAGAATACAAAGCTATTGAAGAATATCCAGATGAATTTGTTCAAAGGCTTCTAACAGACAGGGAATCAAGAATGGAGTTCATAAGGTAAATGCATAATGAGTATGAGGAGCAGATTGTAAACTTTGCTCTAAATAAGGGAGTAAACCAAGATCAACATCATTGGGCAGCTGATGGTTTAGGAATACCATTCTGTATGATTATGGAAAGTGTCAGGAATTATCAGATTGCAAGGGTAGGACTACCACCAAACAAATGTTTGGAATATGAAGAAGATATTAATGTCACTAAGGAGGAACAGATGGTTGGATGTCAACAAGGAATGCAGGAAGATCTGGAAAGAGGCACCTTTGCAATTAAAGATAAATCCTGCCTATTCTCTAGTAGCCAGGAGAAGAGAATGGTCAGTATTTTGGGAAAGACGAAATGTAGGACAACTTCAGCAAAATGGCTAAATTTTCCAAAAATAGCAAGACCAAAAGCAGGAACTTGGCCAACCAAGAAGTACATGATTGATATAGCAGAATCTGTTATATCCATATACAAAGATGTAAATGATCCAGCTTGCATACTATTAGTAAGATTAATGCGACTTGTAGTAGCATGCATAGAAACATTCACAAATACAGAAGTAAGGACTCTGAATTATATTGGATTCAACTCACCTACAGATGCTCTACTCTTTGATTTAAGTGAAACCCCAGATAGAATTTGTTTAATGGCATATTACAACAGAATTGTATTTTTGGGAAGCCATTATCTTCAAATTTTTGAAGATGCTTTTGATTATGGATTTTTTGAAAGGGAGTCAGAATTTTTTGGGAATCTATCAGTAGTCACTAAATCAAGACTCACTGTATATGAAGCTACTTATATAGAATATTTGAAGAAAGATGTGATAGACAGGCCAGAGGCAGCAGTTCAATGGAGAAAAGCGTTGTTTGAAATGGTGAACAATTTGAATATTACAAAAAGAAGGAGCCATGATTTGTTATCTCAGGTTTACCAAAGGAAGAACAAATAAATGAAGCTTTCACTACTCTTCTATCAAAATATTTTTTGTCAGGAGCCAAAAAGTCTACGAGGGGAAGGATGTTAGGGGAAACATTTTTTGGAGAGAAATTATTTGTAATTTGTCAAAATTGTAGATATATTTATACAAATGATGTAAAAATTGGGAAGAGTCTTCCTCATGTAAAATAGGATCATATGTATTTTTCTTAGAATCTTTGGAAGCTCTTTGATAGCATATTTTTAGAATAGAAGGTGAAAAGGACCAAAATTCAAGTGTGAAAAAGAACACTTGAAAAAGTATAAAAGATAATTTCTTCTATTTTGAAGAGGTTGGTTGTATTATGTACATGTTATCCAAGTTACATGAAGAGCTTTTCTGCAGAAAATCGTGTTTCTCCTTCCATGATAAATTTCTTGATTTGTTGAGTCTTCTCATTATGTGATCTATAGAATTTGTGAGCTTTCCTTGTGTATTTCTGAGTGAGATGAATGAAGATAGATTAATCTTATTGTATTGAGCAAGATAAAGTAGGAGGACAAAGCTGGAATCAGAAATTCTCAGTTTTTACAGAATTGGGATTGTCTCGTCTATGTGATACAGGTACTGTTTTGAAAATTTGACTTCATATTTGTACTCTACTGTGAAAATGGCACACTTTAGGCACAAAAATCATTGAAAATGCTGTCATATAACTCAAGATAATCAAAATCCTAGTTATTTCCTTTCTTCTTCATAAATCTCTCAGAAAACAGTCATTTCAACTCTTTTTCTTGGATTCCATTAACTAGAAGGGGACGTGGTCTTTGCATACTTCCCGGATTGACAATTTAAAGATGTGTAATTGATCTTTTGTGCTATAATGATTGGAGAGGACAACTCCAAAGGTTAACAACAAACAACATTCGAAAATAACTATTACATGTACTACGCATACATCCAATATATTCTCACTCTCATATCATTATCGAATTTGCTGTTCTATCTAACCGTCTATTGGATTCTTATAGTTGTAGACTTTTTATATCTATCTATATGTATGTCTAGAGAGATATGGATCTATATGTTTCCATGAATGTACTATTTCATTATATATATAATACGCATTTCTTATAAAAACCTTTCCACTTATCAATGTCTAGAGAGATATGGATCTATATGTTTCCATGAATGTCCTATTTCATTATAAATATAATACGCATTTCTTATAAGAACCTTTCTAATTATCTGTGAAAGCCTAACCTTTCATTCTCACCGAGACAAAAACGTTTGAAGGACACTGCACCAAGATAAACATTGCACCTGTGGGATGAGAGAGAGAGAGAGAGAAAGAGAGACCTACCTGTAGGCCAATGTTCAGGTGCAGGAGTAATGGCATTATTTCTCGGAGATTCGGGAGATGCTGTAGGAAATCCCTTTTGGAGGTGGGATTTACCATTGTTAACTTAAATCTCAGAACTGTTACACAAAATAATATTTCTTTCTGATGATTTTTTGATTTTTTCTCTCTATTCTCGCTACATCAAATATAGCAATCATTCCTTGTATTCAAATCACTTGATATATAATATTTCAAAAATCTCCTTAGCACCTTTGATTAGACCATTTATGCTTCCAAGGATCAAATCTGAAACAGTTAATGTGTTGTATGTGTGCATATCATATAAAACCTACATAAAGGAAGTGGGTGTAGCTCTTCTTATATGCAACTACTTTATGAGGAGAGCCGAGAACGTTTTTCATATTGTGATGAAATAAATCTCAGGAAAAATAGAGTTACGCGAAGGAGAATCTTGAGAACGCTAAGCTTGAGATTAAGAATGAGACTCTAAACTCAAAGAGAAAATCGAATATAATGACCCCATTAATCGATGTCAAAGATTGCCCTAAGAGCATAGCACCACCAGCATTGGTATCTGTCTTTTGTAGGAATCACCCTTTGCGTTGTAAGAAGCTAAGAAAATTGAAAACTTAAGCAGAAATTCTTAAACGTTTAGTGTTAGCTTCTGCTTAGTTGTTTACTTAACGTTCACGTGTTTACTATTAGTTATATGTAATATATGCCGAGAACTTATCAGTAAGCTATTAACTAACCTACTCATAAACAAGCTGCAATAGGAGACATTATAAGGTCTTTTTTTGACTAAAAATGTTCTTCTTGGATACACAAATGTAAACCCTTCAAAAAAATGACAAGTCATAATGGATATATAAAGTGTACTCCATATGAGTATGGATCCGAAGATCTCATGTTCAGGCCTTCTACATAAAAACATCTAAGTTAGATTTTCACTTTTGTACCAAGTGGCACACAACTTTTGAATCTTTGATCAAGTAGAGATTCTCACGCCAAAGGTGCCATGCTTACAAACCTCTATACAAAAATGTTGAAATCAAGGTGTCCAGAAGAACACGAACAACATAAAGAAGAAGAAGAGGAAGAAGCTTGGAGCACAACATAGTATAGAATGTATTACCAAGTGAATGTACAAAGATAGATAATCCGTTAGGGTTATAGATGTATATACAAACTAGGAGAAAAATTTCCTAACAAAGGACAAAAGTGCCTCGACGGTCCTAAGTGTGTTCACACACATCCCTATCCAAATATATCAACAAATCTACCTTGGAATTGATGAGGTGAGTAAGGAGATATCACTTATGTATAAAGAAGTGAAAATACGTGGAAAGAGATAAATCCAAAAAATGAAGTAAGCCCAAAAGCTTGTGAAAAGCTTCAAAATGCTCCCTAGGCAGAGCCTTTGTGAAAAGGTTTATAACATTATGTTGTGTGGGCACATAAGCCAAAACGATCTATCTAGTAGACAACCTCTCCCTTAGATAATGATATTGCATCTTGATGTGCTTTGTGAGAGCATTGAACACACAATTCCTCATAACTTCCAATGCACTCTAATTATCATTAAAGATGGTGGTGGAAGAAGAATACGAACACCCAATCCATCAAAAGCTTTCTATGCCATACACACTCAATAGACATTGTGAAAGCTGGCATATAGCCTCACAACTAGAAATGGCAACAGTAGGCTTCTTGTTGCTCAACCAAGATATGCATGAGCTAGTAAGCATGAAGCAAAGACCATTGGTGGATACCCACGTATCGTAGCAAGCAGCCAAGTCTGAGTCATACAAAGCATATAAACTTGGCCCAACTTGAGTCACAAAAAGCATGTAAGTCTAGAGGTAATGTTCTTTCTTTGGGGCAAAATACTCCAAGCGGTCGGGTAGCACTCAAATAGCAAAATATGTGCTTAACCACCTTGCAATGCTTGATATTTAGGCAATGCATTTATCCCCTCATCAAAGACACAAAAAATTGAATATGAAAGCACATTATGCATAAGTAAATCAAGTATTTAATAGCTTTTTGATAGAGAATAACATCAAATGCCTTTTTAGGATCATGAAGACTCAAATTGAATTATAAACCTATTTTCTTGGAGTGGCAATTGGTTTGCAATCTTCAATGGCAAAATATTGCAATGATGTGTCAGTATATTATGTTTGATACAAAGCTCTTGCTCCGTTAAATTTCATAAATTGAATACCCAAATAATGATGCACATGCGGCAAATCTGACATCTCAAATGATGCATGCAACTAAGCCTTAAATTCAGCAATAAAGGCCTATTCAGGAAAAATGGGAATTACACACGATTTTGAGACAATTCTTTGTGTCCTAATGTTATAGTTTTTGACTCATTCACACACCACAACATGTTATTATCTCTTGATTGGAGTATATTAAACTGACACTTTAACATTGAGGATAATTTTATTATAAATGGGGTATCAAGGTTGGGCTCAAACGTGAGAAATTAACATAATAAGTAATATAAATGGGACTTGAATAATTCCCAAATTTCCTGAATAGGCCTTAATATGCTTCTCATTAGGAACAGTGAGCAACACGTCGTCAACATATATAATAATGATTAGAAGTACATCATTTGAAGGCTTTACATGTAAAGTTCTCTCAATTGAACTCTTCCCGAAACCATGTGCAATCAAGTAAGCATGTATCTTTTTATGTGACGCATGTGGTGCTTGCTTCAAACCATATAATGTCTCTTCCAACTTGCATACTTTGTTTTCATGCCCATTTTGCACAAAACCACGAGGTTAAAATACATACAGTTCTTCAACTAATTCATCATTCATAAATTTAGTTATAATGCCCAACTGATGTACATTGCAACCTTGATGAGATGAAAGTGCACAAATGCTACAAAAAATGTCCATTCAGTATGTGGGAGCAAAGATCTCGTCAAAATCAATCCCTCTCTTTTGAGCTTTCCTCTTAGTTTGTTCAAATCCTCTTACCCGGGCTGTGCTTTTCGACAAGAAGAGGGTTTTCTATTGAATGATTAAGCCATTTCATCGAATAGCACTTATTGGTTATGGACAATCAGTTGGTTAGGCAGGCCTATCGTTCAAAAGAAGTACTACGTTCTGCACATTCGTATTTGCATGTAGAACCTCTTCTTTCATTAGTCTACTTGTGGTATCGTCAAAACGTGGGCTAATGAAGAGAGAAAACTTATATATCTGCACTAAGCTTACATCCAGTATATTCTCACTCTGACATCATTATCGATTTTGCTGTTCTCTAACTGTCTAAATAGATTCTTATAATTGTAGACTTGACTTTTCATATCTATGTGTATGTATATCTAGAAAGATATGGATCTATATGTTTCCATGAATGTACTATTTCACTATAAATATAATACGCATTTCTGATAAGAACGTTTCTAATTATCTGCGAAAGCCCGATCTTTGACTCTGACCGAGACAAAACCTTTACAAAGGACACTGCATCAAGATAAACACTGCGTGTGTGGTATATATATATATATATATATATATATATATATATAGAGAGAGAGAGAGAGAGAGAGAGAGAGAGAGAGAGAGAGCGAGAGAGAGAGACCTACTGTAGGCGAATGTTCAGGCGCAGGAGTAATGGCATTATTTCTTGGAGATTCGGGAGATGCTGTAGGAGAAGCGCGAAGATCTGACGGAGGCGGCGGTGCAGGCGGTGAAAATGATGGAGGCGGCGGCGGAGGTGGTGAAATTGAAGGAGGCGGCGGCGCAGGTGGTGAAATTGACCAAAGGGGCGGTGCAGGTGATGAAATCGACGGAGGATTTGGTGCAGGTAGCGATTCTGTTGAAACTGACGGAGGGGGCGGTGCAGGTGGCGGCTGAGCCTGCAATTGTGGTAAAATTGTGGGAGCGGAGATGAGAATCTCTTGCAAAATATTACGGCTAAGCTTGAAAGAACCTGAATCCCCGTTATCAGTACTAGACGGAGGTTGAGCAGGAAAATCGGTGGAGGACTCCTGCAACATCAGCTTGATTTCTTTGAGCACGACAGTCTCGATTCCACTAAACGACGCTTTGTTGAAGGAGAGAAGTGAATGGTTCTCGTACTGAGCAAAACATCCGCGTACACTGATACTAATATGAACGGACAGAGGGGACTCGTCCTTCCACAGAAGCTTGAGGATCTGGTCTTTGCAATGCTCGGAAAGGTCTGCAAACATATAAGTTCTGCACTTGAAGGAAGGACACACGTTTTCCAGGACGCGTTTCCCAAAAATAGATGTCGCATGCCATCGTCCCATAGAGGAGATGGCCTTCAAGTACGCGAGCGCAGAAACGATGTTGTTGGAGAAGCCGGTGGAAACGGGTGCCATGTTGCTCGGGCAATTGAGGGACACGAAGGAATCGAGGAAAGCGATCGCCGAGATCTCTCGAGCAGCGGCTGTCGATGTGCGATCGATGGGGGACGCCATCGATGCGTGGGGAATGGTATCCGAGCTTCTCCCCTTTGGCTGGAAATTCAGCTTTAGGGTCGAATGGGCCGACGATTGCGAAATTGGCACTTCCCTGGCTATCTCCTTCAATTGAAGCTTTGTTGATTCCGATTTCTTGCTCTCCGGTCCGTAGGAGTGGTTGTCATACCGCAGAAAACAACCTTCCATCGTCGTGTGAAGACTACTGCGGAGAAGGCAGTGGTGGGTTTTGCGTATGCGAATTACGGCGTTGATTATGCAACGTTTGCAGTGCGCTGCGGATATATTAACGTTACATTCGAAGGCGGCATTAACATTATTCTGATCGCCTTCGCCGACGATCGTCATCGCCTGCCGGGCTCCTGCAGACGATTGCAGCATCAAGTATCCCAAGGCAGTCATGACATTGTTGGAGAAGGTGGTGGAGACGAATGTCCTGACCTTCTGACATTTAGGAAACCCATCTGCAAAGACAGGAAGCTCTCCCTTCGCGGAGGCCAATGAGACAAGTCCCCAAAACAGAAGACCGAAGGGATCCATAAGAAGCCCTCGCATGAACAAAACACTATCTGCAATTGTACGGTAGAGGAGCAGAGAAAATAGAGACTTTCCCTTAGCGCATATGCGAGAACTTCAACCCTTTTCTCCATCCGGTACTTGGTGAATTGTACAAACCTTCTCATGAATTGTGTAGACTTTTTCTATGAAGAAATAAATCCGTTGCTGTGTATTCCCGTGTTTGAGATTCTATGAACCCTATCTGTCTTGAACTGTATTGATGACCGATCACGTTTTTTCTGATAGAAAAGGAAGTTCGGCCTTGGCTTACTCTCCGAACTTTAATTAAAAAAAAGGAGAAAATGTTACAAGTGAATGGAAGTAATGCCATTAGGACCTCCGAATTTCACAATGCAGAGGAAAAACTTGCAGATCTAGAGTCTGTTGCAAAGGAGGTTAATAACCCTCTCATTCCCCTCAGATGGGGCCCACTTGGGTTTTATCTTGGTGTCCTCCATGAGAAACACTTTGTGATGCCTAAATGATGGGGACCTCTTGTAATTGGAGATTCTTTTGCCAAGGAGGAATAGAGACTTCTCGATCGATCACTCTTTAGGAGCATCTCCAAAATTGTAAGTGCACTCCTCCCTCCAAATCTTCCAAAGGGTTTCCCCTCTTATAGCATTCCACACTGCCGCTCAGAAGCTGATGGCTTCACCCAGAAGCGCTTGCTTCTAGGTGATCTGTTCGTGCAGTCTCAAAATATTCCCAAGGGTCTGGCAGAGCCGGAAAGACTTGGAGCATGCAAAGAAAATATGAACCAAATCCTCAATGTTACAATGACATTGCTTGTACCATGGTGGTACCCCATAAATTTTGCTAACCTTTAGATTTAAAGTCGATGAGAATGTGGCAAATTCTTTACCGCTCACGCCTTTTGTGACATGCATTCTCCTTTGTCGTTATTAGTATATTTCTTTTTTGTTACTTGAATAAAAATCACAACATTTGCAGAATAAGCCCATTCCCACGGTAACGACATGCATTGTTCTCTAATGGGGTTTTCACATGCACCATGTCTGAAAATGTTTCGGTGACTCAAGAAGTGTATGACGTGCATATGATGATCTGAAGATCGGAAATTCATTGGATTTTATGTCACATGCAATGGCGTATTGATGATCAGACTTTGAATGTCTTCGTTGAGCTTCAAATTAAAATAAACTTTGAGATGGACCACATGTTTACTTTTCATGTCCACCTCAAGAATCAAACCTGCAAAAATAGAGGCAATCCTCACAAAACACTCACGCACACATTAATTATCCCGAACAACCCATATATCAATCTACATTTTCTAAACCCACTCTTAGGGGAGCACTACATTGTGCACTCTCACTATGAAATTTTGGAAATACACTAATTCGATCACAAGATCAACCATGTAAGGAACTAATACAAGAATATGTAAATGATACAAGAAATCCTACAACCCAATAGTGATAGGTATGGATAACTCAACTAGATATGATACATGAGATCCCACAGCCCAGGATGTAGGTATGAAAAAAGATATATGGATTACAAGAATTCCCTTCAGGGAGATGCACTAGATACAAGATATAACTCGACAAGATCTCCCACTATGAGATTATAAGAGGACAAGACAAGATGTCCAGGAACTAGATTAGACAAGATTAAAACAAGGAACAAGACAAGAATTGGAACTTGAACTTAGAAAGTACTTACTTGGAGGTCATGACTCCTTGAGCTCCCAAGACTTTTGACAAGACTCACAATGAATGTGGCCAACCCCTCCTTATATAGGTTTTCCAAGGGTAGTTCAAGGGGGTTATGATTTGATGATATCATGGATGATGTCATCAATTGGGAACAAGACCTCTGAGTGATAGAAATTAGCGAATAAACAATCGATCTTAGGGTTTTTGCATGTTCCAAATGTAATGAGGGCATTATTTATTCCAAATTCTGAACCAATCATGAAATATTTATAGTCACATGGAATCTGAGGTTTAGGATGGTTTCCTTTGTGCCCATGATGTCACCTCCCCCTCAAGCGATGATTTCCATAAGGAGTAGTTATGTGAATTAGAGATCCTTCATGACTTGAATCTTCATAGCTCTTCGTCTTTGTAGATTTATTGATATGTGCTACTAAAACACGATGATGATGGACATCCACAATGAAATTGAAAAGGGTTCATAGTATACCTAGGTACATAATGTTGAGATATCAAGCTCAACATGTGAGGATCCAGGATGACACGTACCAGTTTTTCGTTTCTCTGACATGTAAAGTGGTTATACCGATATATGTCAGGGATACTTCATTGAGCTTTATTAGATTTGTCTACCGAGAGTGATGGCACATTTGTTTCTTGCCATCTCACTCATTCGCGGACATTAGGTTTTTCCTTATGTACTGGTCTTTATATATTGCACTTGTTGTATTCTTGTTTTTTAGGTCATTCTTGTACATTCCTTTATGTAATAGAAGAAGAAGAAGAAGATCATTCTTCCTTGCCTCAATCTGTGTGTGTGCTTCTCCTTGAGAGTGAGAGTGTGTGTGTGAGCTCTCTTCCTTATCTCCTTCCTCGTGACATGATATCAGAGCCAGGTTGGCTGTAGAGAGCTCATGGAGAAGGCGACTGTGAAGACTACGTGGCAAGGCATGGAGAAAACACGATTTCACAAACGGCCTCCATTTGCTACGAAAATCACCGTGAAGGTAGAAGACCTCAAAATATTTTCGAGTGTTATCCCTTTAGGGTCACTCGTTTTTGTCAGATCGAAGTTTCAGAGCCATCTCGACCTCCGTTTCAAGCCCGCAAGGTGGGGCCCACAAAAAAACTAGGTGAGTTTCACAAACTGTAACTTGCGTTGTGTTTGGCGACACTCATATATTTCAGATCCAGAATTTCAAGCGATTTCGTGTACTGCTGATACACGAAAACTGTGTTTTTCTGAGATTGAGCTGTCACGTCATAGTGCGACAGTGTTCAAGCAGAAGTGCTGCTTGTAGTGTGTTGCGGTGTTGTGAATTGTTGCAAAAATGGCGAACGCAGATGGAATGAGTCAGCTTATGAGCGATAAGCTAGACAAGAACAACTTCCATGCTTGGAGACTCAGAATGACGAATTTCCTGATGGGAAAAGGATACTGGAAGTACATCGAAGGAGAGAATGAAAATGCTCCGTAGTTACCAGAAAGGAATCGGACTGCAGAACAGTTAAGAGCATATGAGGAATGGAATCAAGGAGCACGAAAGGTAATGTATTGGCTATCAGTTAGCATACAGGATGGCATGATTGGACACATACAGGATGCCAAGACTCCAAAAGAGGCTTGGAACAGTTTGGTCACTTTGTAGGAGACCAATACAACGGCACGGAAATTGCAACTCAAGAACGAGCTGCATACATTGGAGAAAAAGAGCATGTCGGTAAGTGACTACACTCTAAAAATCAAAAGCATATATGAGTCACTTGCATCTATTGGCGTGAATGTAGATGATGATGATAAGGTGGAAGTGTGCCTTCGTGGTTTAGGAGCTGCATATAAGCAGTTCAGAACTTCTATACAGACCAGGGAAAATATTCCGAATTTTGCTGATTTGGTATCTATGCTGATTATTGAAGAAAAGAATCTTGGTGAGGATTCAAACTCCCAAGGAAAGCCTAGTTCTGAGCAGGTATTCTACTCTGGCAGAGGAAGAGGCAGAGGTTTTGGAAGTGGAAGAGGAAACAGTAACCAAGACCAAGGTCAACAACAGAATCATGCAGGAGGAAGATGACAGTTTCGAGGCAGGGGGAGCCAAAGAGGTCGCAAAAATTTCCAAAGAAATGATTCAGGTAATGATAGTAAAGGATGTTGGAATTGTGGTAAACCTGGACACTTTGAACGTGATTGCAGGTTAAAGAATCAAAATAACAGAAGGCAGCAAAACAACTATGCATCCACAAGTGCAGATGATTTTGAGAAGTTGTTTATGGTTCAACATCACATGATGAATACGATCTCTGCTGGTGTTTCAAAATCGAATGATAATGTCTGGTATGTTGATTCAGGTGCTTCAAATCACATGACCAGTCATGGAGAATGGTTTAGTAGTTTGCAAAAAATGTCAGTTCCTGGATATGTTGAAACAGGTGATGATACATCGCATCCTATTGAGCATACAGGAAACATAGCATTGTCTATGGAGGACGAAAAGGTAAAACATCTCGCTGATGTGCTGCATGTTCCAAATATATCAAAGAATCTGGTTTCTGTTGGACAAATGGTTGACCAGGGATTACAAGTCAGGTTCAATGCTGATGGATTATATGTAGAAGAGTACAAGCAGGATGGACGATTGGTTGCCAAAGGAAACAAAGTGGGTAGGATGTTCACCTTAAATGTGAAGATTCCTGAAATGAATGTAGCCATGTTTGCAAAAGGTGCAGGAGTTATTACAGATATAGAGATATGGCACAAACGGATTGGACATGCAAACTTGCAAAGGCTGAAAATGATGCAATCAAAGGAGATTGTCCATGGACTACCAAATTTCAAAGTTGCAGAAATGCAAAAGGTATGTGCAGCTTGTCAATTTGGTAAACAGTCAAGAGCATCATTTCCACATGACAAGCATGTTAGTGAGAATGTACTAGAAGTAGTACATACAGATGTTTGGGGTCCAGCAAAGACCACATCTATGGGCGGTTGCAGGTTTTATGTTACCTTCATTGATGATCATACACGCAAAGTATGGGTATATTTCATGAAAGAGAAGAGCGAGGTGTTCACTCACTTCCAGAATTTTAAAGCTATGGTGGAAAAGCAGACAGGGAAGTACATTCAAACATTAAGATATGATGGAGGAGGTGAATACATGTCAAATGAGTTCAGCAGTTTTCTCAAAAATCATGGAATTCGGCGTCAGTTTTCATGCAGGTACACACCACAACAGAATGGTGTTGTTGAACGCAAAAATAGACATATTGCAGAAATAGCAAGAGCCTTGATGGCTGAGAAGAACATGCCTCATTGTTATTGGGCAGAAGCTGTGCATACTGTTGTATACATCATGAACAGAACTCCGACTGCTGTTGTACATCAAGTTACACCTGAAGAGAAGTTTACAGATAAAAAGCCAAACTTATCACATCGGAAAGTTTTTGGTTGTATTGCATATGTACATGTTCCAGATGAGTTGAGGACGAAGCTTGATCCGAAAGCAGAAAAATGTGTCTTCATTGGATATTCCCTTGAGCAAAAGGGGTACAAATGTTATAACCCACTCACATGACAGGTGAAGGTGAGCACAGATGTGGTATTTGATGAAATGTCAAGCTTCTATGCAGATGCCAAAGAAGGACTGAATCTTGAACCAAATGACAAACAAAATGCTGAAAAATCTATTGCAGAATCTCAAGTTTTGAGTGGACCGGATGCATCACCAAGCAATAGTTCCAACTCAAATCCATGGACTGGAAGATTGCGTGGAAATTTGAGTCCAGCAAATTCATCAAATACATCCAAGAAAGGTAAAGAAAAGCTTTTTGCTGGTAGTAAAACAGGTGCAGGTTTTGAAGATGTTGATGGAGATTCAAGTGGTTCAAAAAAGAGTATTGATGAGGAACTTGGATTGCCCTCTGTGAAGACTCTAGGAGTAAGAAGGGCACATGCAGATGATACAACAAGAAGTGACCCAGGACCAAGAAGATCTGGGAGGATGCGTAATTCAGTACAACGATTGACATATGATAGTTACATGGCTCGCCATTGTGCCTACATGACAAAGGTAATACAAGATGCTGAACCTTCTTGTTTTGAAGATGCAATTTGGTAATGCAGATTGGGAAAAAGCTATGGATGAGGAGATGGCTGCACTTTATGGAAATGATACATGGAAGCTGGTTCCATTGCCACAAGGAAAGAAATCCATAGGCTGCAAATGGGTTTACAAGGTAAAGCATAATGCTGATGGTAGTATAAGCAGGTATAAAGCACGATTGGTAGCTAAAGGTTATGCAGAGACATATGGCATTGATTATGAGGAAACATTCAGCCCTGTAGCTAAAATGTCTACTGTCAGAACACTTGTTGCATTAGCTACAGCAAAAGGATGGACTTTGCATCAGATGGATGTGAAGAATGCTTTCCTACATGGTGAGTTACAGGAAGAAGTATATATGGACCAGCCACAAGGATATGAAGATTCAAAGCATCCAGAATATGTTTGCAGGTTGCAAAAGGCTTTGTATGGGCTGAAGCAAGCCCCTCGTGCATGGCATGCAAGGATTGCTGATTACTTAACTAGCATTGGGTTCTCTATGTGTGATGCAGATCACTCACTATATGCAAGGAAGGCTGATGATGGCATCACTATTGTGGCTATTTATGTTGATGACCTGATTGTAGGTGGTGATAATGAAGAAAGCATCAAAGAGGTAAAGAAACTTCTTATGCAGGAATTTGACATGAAAGATCTTGGTGTGCTGCACTATTTCTTGGGCATTGAGTTTATACATACAGAAACAGGTATATGGATGTCGCAAAGGCAATATGCCTTGAATATGCTGCAAAAGTATGGTATGGCTGATTGTAAACCAATTTCTATGCCATTAGATCAGAATTTGATATTGGATACTACATCAGGTGAAGCATTGGAAAATGCTACTATGTACAGGAAAATTGTGGGAAGTCTTATATATCTCACAATTACAAGGCCTGATCTATGTTATACTGTTGGACTTGAAAGTCAGTTTATGCAGGTTCCCAGGAAGCCACATTTGGATGCTCTGAGGCGCACTCTACGTTATGTGAGTGCTACTTTGGATTATGCATTGTTTTATGAAGCTGGTGTAGATTTGCAGGTTCATGGATACACTGATGCAGATTGGGCTAGTAGTACTCTAGATAGAAGATCTACTAGTGGCTTTCTTTTCTCACTTGGAGGTGCAGCTATTACATGGAGCAGTAAGAAGCAACCCACTGTTGCTTTGTCGAGTACAGAGGCTGAGTATAGAGGTGTTGCAATGGCAGCATGTGAGGCATCATGGCTGGAGATGTTACTTGCAGATTTAGGTATGGAATGTTGGGAAAGATGGATGGATCCTGTAGAAGATTGAGTAGGTGCTGCGAATTCTGCTTTCACCAGCCCTCAGTGACTCCAGATATGATTAGTAGACACCCTTAGCTTCCAAATGATACCAAGAGATCATATATGTACTTTGCAAATGATGTGTGTAGTGATCAAATCAAAACAGACTACTTGACACTTCACAAATCCAGGAAAACTTGCTATTTTGGTATTGACACCTGCTCAGTCTTTCACTCAGTATGACCAGTACACTTACAATTGGAAAAATTCCTTCTAGAGGTATTCTATTAGCTTAGAAAGCTACCATTTGCAAGTGGAATGAGATAAAATGATAAACTATACTCAGAGAAATCTCTTTAGCAAAATTATGGACATCCCCGACTTTTTAGGAAGTATGCAGACAAATACCAGTGAGCACGTCGACCGTGATTTCTCAAAATTGGCTGAACCAAGTTGCTTCAAACTTTGCATGCTTGTATTATGCTTTGAGCTGGATCTACCAAGCTTTGAATCACTTGATTTGGTCGAGTAGGCACTGAGATATGCCTCTTTGAAGTTGACAGACTTGAAGTAGTACACTCAGAGAACACAGAGTTGATAGATGTAAGTATATGTATTGATTCACATTAGTTTACAAACTCATTGGCATGCTAAGCATTGCCTAATGAGATAGAGATGTGTGGGCTATGGTGTAGCACTCTCACACACTCAATACTAGCAGAATGAAACTCGGGAGAACTCACACTACGCGCCACTTTTTTTTATCACACTTTATATGATGACTAAGGAATTTTGAATTCAAACTTGAATTCTTGGCTCCCTTCAATCTAGCATCTAAAAGTATGGAGATATTCTCTCAATCATGTAATCTACTTTTCCACGACTCAATCAAGTAGGTGTATCCATAAGATTCCAAGTCATTTAGACTTTTACATGGGTAAAATGGTAATAAACCACAAGCATAAGTTCCTATGGTTCTTCTCACATGTTGAATCTTCATGAAGTAATCCAAGCCAAATGTTTGAAGGCTTGAATTGCACCAACAGCTCCCCCTCAAGCCAAACACTTTGGCTTAAGTCTTCATCTTCAATCTTCAATCACATCCTGCAATCCAATCATGGATTTGAATCTACATAATTTGTTTCCATCCAAAGCTTTAGTGAGTAAATCTACACATTGCATATTAGTAGACACATATGTCAACTGAATGTCCTTGCTAAGTAACTTCTCTCTCACATAGTGGTAATGAACCTCTATGTGTTTTGTCCTAGCATGATATATTGGATTAGCTGCAAGGTGAAGAGAGCTTGTGTTGTCTGCAAAGATAATTGGGGGCCTAGTGTATAGGCCTAGTTCTGTATACAAAAGCTTTAACCAAATAGCTTCTTGAGTGGCATTGGCTAGCCCTCTATACTCTGCTTCAGTGGATGACAATGCCACTGTTGGTTGTTTCTTGGCTGACCAAGAAATAGGTTTATCACCTGCAAAAGATAAGTATCCTGATGTGCTCCTCCTATCATCCTTGCATCCTGCCCAATCTGCATCTGAATACACTTTAATGTCAATGTCTGATGTATAAGGAAAGTACAAACCATGGTTCTGAGTTCCCTTTAGATACTTCAAGATCTTCTTTGCTGCCTCAAGGTGAGGTACCCTTGGTTTGTGCATGAACTGACTTAGCACACTAACTCCATATGCTATGTCAATTCTGGTCAAGGTAGCATAATTCAAACTACCTACCATACTTTGATATCCTGTAATGTCTTGGACTTCATCCCCTTCATGAGCACTTAGCTTTAGGTTGACCTCCATTGGAGTACTTGAGACTTTTGCATTCTGCAAGCCAAACTTCTTTAACATGTCCTGCACATACTTCTTTTGAGTGATATATATACCTGAATTAGTATAAACCAATTCAAGTCCTAGAAAGTATTTCAATAATCCAAGATCATTGATCTTGAACTCCTTCATCATTTGATTTTTTATACTTCTGATTCCTTGGAAATCATTACCTGTAATGATGATGTCATCAACATAAACACAGAGATAGATTACCTCTGAATTATTCTTTTTTATAAATAATGAAGTATCTGCCTTGCTCATAGTAAACCCTTGGTCTTGGAGGTATGTTGTCAGTCTATAATTCCATGCTCTAGGTGCCTGCTTCAATCCATATAGAGCTTTCTTCAATTTACAAACATAATTTACCTTCTTGGAATCTTCATAACCAGGTGGTTGTGACATGTAGACTTCTTCAGATATCCATCCATTCAAGAAAGCATTCTTGACATCTAATTGGTACATGTTCCAATTCTTGGATGCAGCTACACTCACCAATACTCTGATTGTTGGCATCTTAGCCACAGGAGAAAATGTCTCCTCATAATCAATGCCTTGGGTTTGTGCAAAACCCTTGGCTACCAACCTAGCTTTGTACCTGTTGATTGTACCATCAGAGTTCCTCTTTAGTTTGTAGATCCATCTGGATCCTATCACCTTCATAGAGTCCTTCTTGGGTACCAAGTCCCATGTGTCACTTTCCTTGAGAGCTTCTATTTCCTCATCCATAGCTCCTTTCCATTCTGGTTTGGTGATTGCCTCTTCATATGAACCTAGTTCTTCACTTAATAAGTCCTTTGCAAGATAAATTGAATGCTTAGTTACAAGAGATGTATCATACCCATATCTGATAGGCTTCTTACTTTCTCTCTGAGATCTCCTCATTGCTTGAGTTGAAGATTCTGGTATATCCTCAAGCTTCTTCATCTTTAACTTGCCTTTGGACTTCCATGCCTTGAATTCTTCAAGATTGATTGTGTCATCATCTTCTGAACTTGAGTCTTCCTTCTGGATTGGTTCCTCCTTTGAGAGTTTTGGAAACTCCTCTTCCAAATCATATGGTAGACTAACCTTCCTGCATTCATTCTCATACCATGAGTCATTCTCATCAAAGATGACATCTCTGCTTACCTTGAACCCTTTATTGGTTGGGTTGTAGAATCTGTACCCTTTTTTATTTAAGTCATAACCAATGAAGATACATTTTTCTGCTTTAGAGTCTAGCTTTCCCCTTACCTGTGAGGGAATATGCACATATGCTACACAACCAAAAATTTTGCAATGATCCAATGATGGTCTCTTACCATGCCAAGCTTCATAAGGTGTCATTCCATCAAGTGACTTTGATGGCAACCTGTTTATGAGATAGATGGCAGTAGATACACTCTCTGCCCAAAGATAATTTGGAAACTTCTTTTCATTAAGCATGGACCTGGCTGTTTCAACTATAAGTCTATTCCTTCTTTCAGCTACCCCATTTTGTTCAGGTGAGTACCTTGTGGTTATCTCCCTCTTGATGCCTCTTTCCTGCAAGAAGTCCTCAAACTCATTTGAGAAGTATTCACCTCCTCCATCTGACCTTAGCTTCTTCAAGTTCCTTCCTGTTTGATTTTCAACTAGTGCAAGATATCTTTTGAAACAATTAAACACTTCATCCTTGTGCTTCATAAAGTATAACACAGTCCATCTGCTATAATCATCAATGAAAGACACATAGTACCTTGATCCTGAAATGGAGGGATCCTTGCTAGGTCCCCAAACATCTGTGTGCACCAAGTCTAGGTAGTCTTCATGCATAAAGCCTTTCCTTGTATAAGGTAACCTGTGAGACTTACCAAATTGACAAGCACCACACTTGTAAATCATGTGTTGCTTGGATACATTAGGTATCCCAAGCACACATTGGTTCCTGCACATTTGCTTTAAGGTCCTTTCACCTATGTGCCCTAGTCTCTTGTGCCACATTTCAAGTTCTGAAAGTGTCTGATCCTTGTAGCTATAAAAAGCAATATTCTTTGTGTCTTCTAATTCAAAAGTAAATAATCTACCTGATTTTTCTCCCTTGGCTATCCTTTTGAATCCATTCCTTGGGTCCTCCACATATGCTCCATGTTGATTGAACCTGACCTGCAAGCCCTTCTCCACAATCTGGCCAACACTCATTAAGTTTTTGGTAATAGTTGGTACATAAAGTACCCTGCTCAATAGGTGTTGGTTACCATCACAAGTTTTTTACATTTCCAATCTTTACTACAGAATGCTTAGTATCATCACCTGTCTGTACTTGATGTTTGCCCTTGGGTTCCTCAAGATCAGAGAGTAGTGCCACATTGCCAGCTACATGATTAGAACACCCTGAATCAATATAAAACAGATGATCATCATTGATACCTGACTTGGAAGTCATATTCATGATCAATAGGGAATCATCTTGCTCCTCTGTGTAGTTGTTGTAGTCTTTCCTATTTCTGAATCCTCCTTGGTAGTTACCATTATGGTTGTTGTTGTAATTGTTGTTGTAGTTATTGTTGTAGCCATTGTAGCCTTGGTGTTGGTTGAACCTTCCTCTGCCTTGAGAGTATCCACCTCTTTGATAGCCTCTTCCTCTCTGATTTTTGTAGTTTCTGTAGCACTCATCTGTGGTGTGGTTAGACAATCCACAAATATTGCATGGTGATGAATTGTAGGGTCTCCCCCTACCGTGCTTACCTCCTCTGCCCCTGCCTCTTGAAGATCTACCTCTCCCTGCATAGTTGGCTTGGGAGGTAGAACCTTCATCCTCTTGCTTTTTACCTTTACCTTTGTCTTTAACCTTTTTATCAGTATACAGGGCAGAAGGAGTGTTACCTTTTGATGTATCTCCAACCTTTGTGAACTTGGCTTCATGTGTGAATAGTTGGCCCATCAGAGTTGTGAGGTCTGGGGTACGCATATCCATGTAGAGGTCCATTGCAGTGGTGAAGCTTTCCCACTTATCATCTGCCTTTAGTCCATTGGTTACTTGCCTTACAATTTGTTCTTCTTCAATCTCCTCTCCTATGCTTGCTAATTGGTCTGCCACATCCTTGATCTTGGTCACAAATTCTGAGACTGATTGCTTTGGTTGCTTCCTAAGGGTTGTGAATTCAATCCACAATTGATTCTTCCTGGCCCTTGTATTAGATGAAAAATATGATGACAAGGTTTCCCAAGTTTCTTGGGAAGTCTTACAATTCCTGATGTGAGGTAAAAGGAAATCAGATATAGAGTTAAGAAGATAAGACCTTGCCAATGCATCTTTTGCACACCATGTATTAAGCCTTTCTTGTTCTTCCTTGGTGGGTAGACACCTTGCTTTGAATGAGGGCAATTCCTCATCTCCTGAGATGAATCCAAATAGACTTCTTCCTTGTAGATAGGTCTTCATCCTTAGAGACCAAGCTTGATAATTGTTCCTGTCCAATTTGTCAATGAATGAAGGAAAACCATCTCCCATATTACCTTGTTTGCTCTGATACCACTATTGGGAAAGATGGATGGATCCTCCAGAAGATTGAGTAGGTGTTGCTAATCCTGCTTTGCACCAGCCCTCAGTGAATCCAGATATGATTAGTAGAAACCCTTAGCTTCCAAATGATACCAAGAGATCATATATGTACTTTGCAAATGATGTGTGTAGTGATCAAATCAAAACAGACTACTTGACACTTCCCAAATCCAGGAAAACTTACTATTTTGGTATTGACACCTGCTCAGTCTTTCACTCAGTATGACCAGTACACTTAAAATTGGCAAAATTCCTTCTAGAGGTATTCTATTAGCTTAGTAAGCTACCATTTGCAAGTGGAATGAGATAAAATGATAAACTATACTCAGAGAAATCTCTTTAGCAAAATTATGGACGTCCCCGACTTTTTAGGAAGTATGCAGACAAATACCAGTGAGCACTTCGACCGCAATTTCTCAAAATTGGCTGAACCAAGTTGCTTCAAACTTTGTATGCTTGTAGTATGCTTTGAGCTGGATCTACCAAGCTTTGAATCACTTGATTTGGTGGAGTAGGAACTGAGATATGCCTCTTTGAAGTTGACAGACTTGAAGTAGTACACTTAGAGAACACAGAGTTGATAGATGTAAGTATATGTATTGATTCACATTAGTTTACAAACTAATTGGCATGCTAAGCATTGCCTAATGAGATAGAGATGTGTGGGCTATGGTGTAGCACTCTCACACACTCAATACTAGCAGAATGAAACTTGGGAGAACTCACACTACCCGCGACTTTTTTTTATCACACTTTATATGATGACTAAGGAATTTTGAATCCAAACTTGAATTCTTGGCTCCCTTCAATCTAGCATCTAAAAGTATGGAGATATTCTCTCAATCATGTAATCTACTTTTCCACGACTCAATCAAGTAGGTGTATCCATAAGATTCCAAGTCATTTAGACTTTTACATGGGTAAAATGGTAATAAACCACAAGCATAAGTTCCTATGGTTCTTCTCACATGTTGAATCTTCATGAAGTAATCGAAGCCAAATTTTTGAAGGCTTGAATTGCACCAACATGGAAGTGCAAAAGCCTATCACTATCTATTGTGATAATCTTAGCAGCATACAGTTAGCACGGAACCCTGTTTTCCATGCTAGAACAAAGCATATCAAGGTACATTATCACTTCATCAGAGAGAAGGTATTAGCAGGTGATATTGATCTTGTTTCTGTGAGAACAGATGAGCAGGTTGCTGATATTTTCACCAAAGCACTTGGAGCTGAGAAGTTGAAGAAGTTTCGGAAGATGCTTGGATTACAGGATATGGCATGAGCTTGAGGGGGAGTGTTGAGATATCAAGCTCAACATGTGATGATCCAGGATGACACGTACCAGTTTTTCGTTTCTCTGACATGTAAAGTGGTTATACCGATATATGTCAGGGATACTTCATTGAGCTTTATTAGATTTATCTACCGAGAGTGATGGCACATTTGTTTCTTGCCAGCTCACTCATTTGCAGACATTAGGTTTTTCCTTATGTACTGGTCTTTATATATTGCACTTGTTGTATTCTTGTTTTTTAGGTCATTCTTGTACATTCCTTTATGTAATAGAAGAAGAAGAAGAAGATCATTCTTCCTTGCCTCAATCTATGTGTGTGCTTCTCCTTGAGAGTGAGAGTGTGTGTGTGAGCTCTCTTCCTTATCTCCTTCCTCGTGACACATAATGAAGGCCATGATTCCCATGATGGGAAGTACTCCTCTTTTGATTTTGATGATGTTCCTTCTGATGTGGGATGGTGATTGTAGAAGTCCTAATTTCAAATTGCTTCTTCTTCTTAGGACATTTTAATACCATATGATTATGATTTCCACAATAAAGGCATAGTCCGTAGTCTTTTCGATGTTTTCTTTCCTTTGGTTTAAGTCATCTGACCCTAATGTTATCCAATTGCATGGGTTCAGGTTGAGATTTTTCCAACATATGTTGTTGAGAAACTGAGGTAAACTTGTATTCTTGATCATGAACAAAAATCTTCTTCTCTTGCTTCCTCCCAAACAACCTATTGTCACTTTCAATTTCTTGATTCATGCATTCATTCAAAGTATTTACCTTGGGCATGGTTAACATGAGGTCCTTTATATCATCGTGTAAGCCCCATCAAAATTGATAAACGAATCCTCATGCCACATGAGATCACAAATGATTTGTTTGAATTTTGATGGACAGGTAGACGTAGGCCTATTTCCTTGATGTGGCTTCCTTAACTTTGTCTCTCCAACACATGAACAATTGTATCTCTAAAGGAATATGTAAACTCTCGAACAAAGGCCTTGAAATTATGCAAAATATCCAGATTCTTCTCTAGGATAAGTGCAAACCATGAAAGAGTGGGACCACATAATAGAGTTCCTATGAGTCGTGGTTTAGAAGCATCATCTGGGTACCTCTCTGGTTGCATCCTTATGAATAGCTTCACTTGTTGAACAAATCCTTTGATCTTGTCCCATTGAATTTCTCACACATCCTCACTTTTGGATTTTTCTTCATGTTAGTTGTCATTGGGGTACTTGAAGAAGATTGATTTACAATGATCTACAACTCTTGGATTTTCCTTTGAAGTTCTGTGATTACATCTTGAATATTTTTTTTGCTAAATCCTCTGTTGCTTTTCTCATATCTCTTGAACTTGTTGAATAACTTTAAGTGCAAAAAACATTCCTTCACAAATAATATCTATGGTGCCTAGTCTTGATGAAGGTAATCTTACCAAAATGTCAAGGGATCACTAGATTGTGCTCTATGACTACAAGATTTGAGAAATACACTTTCAATTACAAGAACAACCATGTAGGGTAAATAATGCAATAATATGTAGATGATACAAGAAGTTGTACAACCTGGGACTCATAGGTGTGGATAGCTCAATTAGAGATGATACACGAGATCCCACAACTCACGATCGTAGGTATAAAACAAGATATTTGAATTAGAAGAATTCTCTTCAGGGAGATGAACAAGATACAAGAAATAACTCCAAAAGATCTCGTACTATGAGATTACAAGAGGAAAAGATAGGATGTCCAAGAACTAAACTAGAAAAGACTAGAACAAGGAACAAGTCAAGAATTGGAACTAGAAGTTAGAGAGTACTTACTTGGTAGTCACGACTCCTTGAGCTCCCAAGACTGGTATTAGCAAGACTGAGAATGAATGTGGCCAACCCCTCCTTATACAAGTTTAAGTCACATGGAATCTGAGGTTTAGGATGGTTTCCTTTGTGCCCAGTTTAAGTCACATGGAATCTGAGGTTTAGGATGGTTTCCTTTGTGCCCATGACACCTGCATCCATGAATAAGTTGAATCATGGCTTCCCTTTTCTTTTTGTTAAGTACCAAAAGTTGAGGAATTATCTTAAGCTTGTGAGACACAAAAAATTCTATCTCTGTGAGGTGCACAATCATGTCAGAGATGTTTTATCTCCAAAAGAAAAATTCTATTTTGGAGACATTGGTCTTGCAAGATAAACTATTCTAGAGAGAGATGAAAAAACATGCAAGATCTCTTCAGTGCCCTACCTTCACCCAATCAAATGCGACATAAAACAAAAAGCTATAAATTTTTCAATGAGATAATGTTTTGTACTAAGAGGACTCTACCTTTCTCTCCTACAGTACTTTCTCTAATTCCTACATCTTCATGCTCCAATTTGACATGCAAATTTCATGTGAAAACTTCCTAGAGAGAGAGCATAAAAACTTATCATCGCAAAATTTTACAGACATGATCAGAATATCCTAAACATGTAATCTCATTATTACCTATACATCATTTTCTAGAAAAAATATAATTCTTTTGATCATTATCATCAAAGCCCAATCAATGTTGTTTCTCATCAAATTGCAAAGAACCGATGCCAAAAAGCTCCTACAAAACCAAAGAAAAGAGAATTTAGAAAAGAGAAAACATAGAGAAAGAGAAAGGATGAAAGTACGCACATCACTAACTAAGATCCAAGATCTAGAAGAGAGAGAGATGTGCATGTAGAGAGAGAGATATGTGTACGTGTGCACAATACAATCACAATGCAGGTAGATGAGCACAATGTATGCACATGCGGAACCTCGACACTAAAAGTACACAATTCAAAATTGTAGCAAATTTCTACTTTTTGCTCCTAGGTTCAATTATGTTAAAAAATGTTGTTGATATAGGCATCAGTACAGGCATAGGTAAAGGTACGGGTATAATCATCGATATTTCCTAAAAATTACCAATGCTCATACTGATGCTCATACCGATGTCTATACCAGCGCCTATATAGGCCACAACGAATTCCGATGCATGTATCGACAACAATATTCTAAAAATTATACTGATGGTCAAGTTACCATCAATATGATTTACATGGTCTTTCAAGGCATTTATAATGGTCATACCGATGCTGAGGCATGATTGTCAGTATGGCTAGCATCCGTATGTCTCTCATATGTTGTAGTGTATCTATCTATCTATCTATTTGTAATGAAGCAAGAGCATTAGGACCACCACATGCTTGAGAGTTGACCCTCCTTTCAGTGATGACTCTCCTCTTACCCTTATACCTCTATATATAGCTCCTAGAATAAACAATGGCCACATGATTTCTTCAAGTCCACATATGCATGTGCAATCTCCACTAGTGCTTTAACTCCTTCCATTGGAGTCCATTAGTGGTAGCATACTTTGCACTCAAGTTAATTCTCTCTCAACTCAAGTTAGCTCAAATTAACTTGATTTATAAGGCTCTAGTGCTCTTTGGGAAGAACTCTCTCCAATGCTCCGATGAATGCCCCATGGTAGTTGAATCCAAGATCTTCTCCTTCATAGCCTTGAGTCTAAACTACTAGGCTAAATGAATTGCTTTTTTTAGAGGGCACATGAACCTATGCCTAAGTCTAATATCAAGATCTTTGTCCTTACATTAGAAGGACTAAACAATGTTGGATTTTAGAGGTTGTATGAACCAATAACAATGCTCATGTCATACACTTACTTTAAATGCTCTTGCTCCATTGGGAGATATTTTTGTTCTCTACAATAAAGCTATATATAATAAGCTATAGGAATACCCTCAAGTGTCATGTTCTAGTCTAGAAGAATGTTTTTTTTTGTGGTACCTTAGAAGCTTAAAAACACTTTTCATGATATATCCATCTTTCTTTTAGGATTTTTAAAAGAAAACCAGCCATAGTTCCAAATTCTTGATTTTTTATGTCAAACATCGATCCATTAGGATCATATTGGTCCATACGGATCACTGCATGTGTGTGTGGGACAAGGCCCAATCATAGCCAAGGTCCCAATCTCGGGGGATATCCTAAAGTATTTAGTAGTAATGGGGATGAGTGTTGCAAGATGGCCACATGGTGGCACTAGACCATTCTAGATCATTACTATTTTTAGAATACAAGAGGGTATAATCGATGGGAGAAGAGTTGAACACACATAGTTCAAATGTCCTATTTTTGAGAGAGCTTTCTCACACTTGGTATGAGAGCATAGTACCAAATTTAGAGGAGTTCTTGGGAGAGTTTTTTGTGGGTTTGCATGCATTTTTGGTGTTCTTTTTGCATGCTAATATGGCAGATTGATCATCATCTTCATCATTTTTTGGAAGTCTCATGATCGCCATCGAGTTTTGTGCTACAGATGCAATTAAAGGGAGCATGGGGAGCCCATGAGACCCCCCTTTAAAGAATACCCATGTGCATACATGCATCAACTACCTATAGAGACTTGCCTGGCTATCTATGTTTGCTCCCTGTGTGCACTCAAGTGCTTCCCATGATCCAAAGAGATAGAGATAGATAGATAGATAGAGAGAGAGAGAGAGACAAAACTAGAGAGAGAGAGAGCTTGCTCCTCTCTGCTTCTTGTTGTGAAAGAAGACTATGCTTGGATCTTGATATCTACTCATTTTCGGGTGCTTGAGCAGCCTATGTGGGATAATAATCAAGATTTACATGCAACCTAGGGGCCAAAGCTGCTGCTACAGAGGCAATCATTTGTAGGAAGGAATTTGAATTTTTTTATGAAGCCATAGCGAAGGGAGAGTTTACAAATTAAGCCTACCTACTTCCACTCTTTTGGCCATAACTTGGGCATCCCAACTCCAAATTCAAATATCTTTGCTATGAATTCCTCTCTAAGAGATCTTTCTACAGTGTTCATAAGGAATCTTTTGGTGTCAGTTCTAAACTTTTTCAAACCTTTGAGTTTGATTCTTTGTAATCATCAACCCTCGTTCAAGCATCTTCTTGATGCAACACCTACTGGGAGATTCTCGGAAAGCCGAAGGGAATTAGTGTGGATCATCTTCAGCACCTACATTAGTACTTTCTTTTTGCTTCATACCGCATATATACATTGCATATGTACATAGGATCTATAGTATATGCATAGTTAGGAGGTTGTCTAGTCTTGTACAGTGCATGAATTCTTTTTTGTAGGTATAGGTACGTATTTTCCTTACAGGTTCAGAGAGGAAAGAAAAAAGAAAATTGTTAGGGTGTGTAATCCCCTTCGGTTGATCTGTAGTTAGATTGTGCCTACTAGCCGCATTATCGTGGAGATTGCATGACGAATACTTAATATATTTCATCATATTTTCATAATCATGCCATTATGATATCAAAATTTTTAGGATTCATTATGCATACGCATTAAAGAGTAACAATCATACTAAAAGTTCCTTGTTTATCATTTTCATTTAAGCTAAGGCTTTTGACTTGTTTATTTTTCGCTGCCACTTATTTACTTTAGGCATACATAGAGTGTACTCTTCACAAAACAAAAAATATAAAAAGAGACAATAAAATAAGTGATTGAAACCATGTCCTAGCATGGAACCATGACCATCGTCACCTACTAGGAGAGCTACACTCATGGAAGAGCACCCAATTGATCCCATTCAGACCATGCGTAATATGATTACTAATCTAGAGAGTGCACTTCACAATCTTGGAACATGTGTGTGGTTCCAAGAAAGAGGAAGATGTGCATGAGCCTGAATTTCCAGGGATAGAGGTAGATGCTCCAGATGAGCATCAAACTCCAAAAGCCCCTAGAGATAGCAATTTTCTTAGAGAGGCCAAGATGGCACCTTAACAATCTTAAGCTGCCTAGATATCATGGCTCGACTAGTGCTAGGACTGTTGATGTTGTTGATCAATGTCTCAACATGTGGGAGCACTGCTTTTGCTTCTTCCATATCGTGGATGATAGGCATAAGATTCAATAGGCCACATATAACCTTATGGACATCACCCATAGGTGGTGGCATAAGATAGAACAAGATAAGAAAGATCCCACACTTGGGATCAGTTCAAGACCTTGTTCTATAATAATTTTATACCGCTTGATGAGATGTCTAGAGCACCAGACACCTCGTTCTTCATTATTCAAAAGAATCACACTATTCATAAGTACTCAGAGAAGTATAGAGAGGTACTTCGTAAAGTACCTGATATTATCCTAGAGTTTCTCTTGGTCCACAAGTCTATCTTGGGACTTAGGGAAACTATTAGAACATTGGTGAGGAAGGAGAGATGTCAGCCCTTGGCACAGACCATGGAAATGGCTTTAGTCTATGAGGATGTCCATAAGGGCATAGACTCCCAAGGTTAGAGGTCCTCATGGCCTAAGGTACAATGACCCTTCCATGCACCTACTCCTGGCTCAATCAGTGCACAACCTTCTAGAGAGGCTAGGTAGGTGCATATGATCAAGAAAATTACAAGAGCTGAAAGAAAAGTGTTTGCTCTGGCTCAGAGGGCTTATAATAAGTTTATACTTACCCCTGAGTAGAAAGAGAAGGAAATGAAAGAGCAGTTATGCTATGGGTGTTTAGGGCAGCACTTGTTCAAGGACTATCCTAAGAAAAAGAAGATAGCAACCACAATAATCATTAATCCCACTCAAGTAGGGAGTTATGGATATAAGGACTTTGAAGATTCCCCATCCCTGATATCCTCTCCCATAGTGGCCATGACGGTCGCGAAGAAAGTTCATATTGTGCCAAATGCTTTGCTTTTGCCAGTGCTAGAGTAAGGATATCAATTTCTTGATATATGTCATGAGGGGACTCATGGTAGGGCTATCTGTCAAGGTACTCTTTGACACTGGGTCAACACATAATGTCATTGGTTCGCGACTAGTCAAGAGGTTATATCTAGAGACTATGTAGTCGTAGTATGCCTACATAGTAGAGTTAGCTGAGGGGAAGGGAATAGAGACATGGGATCCTCGAGTTGTTGATTTTTCCATTCAAATCTAGTCCTATAAGGAAAGATTGGATCTCAAGATAGCGAGAGAAGAACGTTTCGATGTATTCCTTAGTAAGAAGTAACATGTTTATTAGTCTGAGCATGAGGGAAGGTGACTACTGATCCTTGGAGAGCTAGATCTCTAAGATATATGATTGGTAACCGCTACCTAGTTGCTCAAGACTGATTGTAAGTATTTATATTTTCTTTATTTTATGTATTCATCGATAAATATGATGGATTCATGTAGTCATGGAGAATCGAGTTCGAATGCTCTAGCATGTTTAGAGAAAGTAAGAGCAAAATTCCAAGAGTTATTCTAGAAAGAATTACCTTCCTCATTGGAAGAATATAGAGCATAGAATCGAATTGATACCAACAAGGAGTCCGACCACTCGACCACCACTTGAATGAGTTTATAGGAGGAGAATGAAGTCTACAAGATCCTGGAGGAGTATCTACAGAAAGGGTTGATTAGACCCAACTATTCACCATTTGTAGCACCAATTTGTCTTCTGAAGAAGAAAGCTGATCTTATTGAAATTGCATCAACTACTGAGCACTCAATAAGATTACTATTAGGCACTGATATCCCATGCCTATGATAGATGATCTTTTAGGTGCTCTAGGTGCAGCCATAGTATTTAGTAAACTAGATTTAAAAAGAGACTACCATCATATTAGGGTAATAGATCATGATGTACACAAAGATAGCTTTTAGGAATTGTTTTGGGCATTATGAGTATTTTGTTATGCCATTTGGTTTGACTACTGCACTAGCTACATCTATGATGTTAATGAATGAAATTTTGCGACCATTCATTGGAAATTGTGTTTTTGATTTTATTGATGTTTTTTATTGTATAGTAAGATTGTGCATGAACATGTGAATCGTCTAAGATTAGTATTGAATTTCTCAAAAGAGAATTAGCCATATGTTAATCCGAAGAAGACTTAGTTGGTTCTTCTCAAGATAGAGTATCTAGGGCATGTGGTCTCAGTCGATGGGACTCACGTGGATCCCAAGAAGGTCTTAGTTATTCCACCTTGGCTGACTTCTCAGGATGAGGGGCAATTATGGTCATTTCTAGGACTTTCTGGTTTCTATCGAAAATTCATCTCTTCTTATTCATCAATAGCAGTGCCTATGATGAACTTGCTTCAAGGCAAAGTTTTGTTTGCATGGAAGCAAGAGCAGCAAGAACGTTTTGACACTCTCAAACAAGCTATCTCATAGAGAGCTCCTATACTAAAAGTGGTAGATCCACAGAAACCCTTTGAGTTAGAGGCAACTGCTAGTGGCATAGCCATAGGGGCATTTTTTAGCTAAGATGGTAGGCCAATAGATTTTGAAAGCAAGAAATTGAGTAGTGCATAGTGCAATTGGCTAGTGCATTCATAAGAGTTTATGCAATGGTGCATGCACTTAAAGTCTGGA